>ML816447.1:141109-157065 GCA_009831015.1 Picea engelmannii
TGACTGGGGATTTGGGGGAAGCATCCCCAAAGCAGATGTTTGGGAAAATTTTCCTTGTAAAATATTGTAATTTTTTAGTCAATCTGGATCGTTCATTATAAGGTTGCAGATCTGATGATAGAAGTTATCTTAGGGTTTTTTCACTAGAAGGTAGCACTCTTTTCTCGACGGAATTGTATTTCAACTATGTATGTGAGTGGATATTGTATTCTAAGAGAGGAAACTGTGAAACAAAATAAGAGGAAGTTACAATGGGTGTGTTGTAGGTTGTATCCCTTCATTTTGTTAGAAAATAAAAAGGAAGGACCTGGCAATTTCTTTGGTGGACATAGCTCACATTGGGTGAACCATGTATATCTATGTGTCTATTATATTTTGTACCTTCTATGTTTTATTTCTGCAATTTCTTTAATTTATTGCTCCGCAATCCTGTTTTTCTAACAACTAGTATCAAAGCCAATGGTAACTCGCAGGAAAAGAGGGTTCCTGGTTCGAGTGGGAGAAATGGAGGAACATGGAAAGTTTAAGGTCGCAAAATTTAATGGCTAAAAACAATAGCTATGGAAGATGAAAATGGAAGATTATTTATATCAGAAGGATCTATTCCTACCATTGGACGGAATAGAAAAGAAGCCAACGACTATGATGGACAAAGAATGGAAGGTTCTTGACAAAAAGGAATTGGGAAAGATACGATTGTTCTTGGTAGCATTGGTGGCTTTCAATATTTCAAAAGAAAAGACAACAAAGGATCTGATGGAGGAATTGGATAAATTATATGAAAAAACCTCGGCCTCAAATAGGGTATTTCTAATGAATCGATTATTTAATATGAAGATGTCAAAAGGTGGGTTTGTTGCCGATCATTTAAATTAATTTAATACGGTTACTAATCAACTAAGTTCTGTAAAGGTGGACTTTGATGATGAGGTTAGGGATATTCTAATATTGTTCTCATTGCTAGAAAGATGGAATGACTTGGTCAAGGTTGTAAGTAACTCTGTCTTTGGTTCAAACACTCTAAAATTTGATGATGTTGTTGGTGTTATCCTTAGTGAGGAAATGCGATGAAAGAGAACAAGTGAGACATCAGGTAATACATTGACCATGGAGAAGAGGGGAATACAAAATGATAGAGGAAAGGGCTCATGCAACCACAATAATTATAGGAAGGGTAGATCCAGATCCAGAATAGGAAATATAGAGTGATGGAATTGTGAGAATAAAGTACATCTGAAGAAAGACTTCAGTTCTCCAAAGATCAAAGAGATGGACAACATGAGAGAAATCATGAAGAAAATGTAACAGGTGATGTGTTATAATATGCTTTGATTCTTTCTTTAGATAATATTACTGAATCTTGGGTAGTATATTCAGGGGATTCATTTCATGCCACACCCCATAGGAAATATTTCCAAGATTATGTTCAAGGTGATTTTGGAAAGGTTTATTTGGTTGATGATGAACCATGTCAATTTTTTTGAATGGGTAAGGTAAAAATACAATAAAAGAATGGAAACCAATGGTTACTGAAAAATACTAGGTGAGACATATACCATATCTAAGAATAAATCTAATTTCAACAGGGCAGTTGGAAAGTGAAGGAAGTATATCTATATTGATAGATAAGGTGTGGAAGGTCACTAAAGGATCATTGGTAATGGAAAAAGGGGAGAATGTAGGTGCATTGTATTTATGTATTGTTAATGATGACTCTTCTATCTCTTTATCTTCTATAGGAGTGGATACAACACCATGTCATCATAAGCTTGTACACATGAGTGAGAAGGGGATGTAAATAATTCACAAAAGGAATTTGTTTCTAGATCTTAAACAAGTTGATTTGGATTTATGTGAGTACTGTGTTTATGGAAAACATAAGAGATTTATATTTCTTAGAGTCAAAAAAGAAAAGAAGAATGAAAAGTTGGAGCTTTTGCATACAGATGTATGGATACCATATCAGGTATCATCTCTTGGTGTCTCTTGTTATTATGTTACTTTTATTGATGATACAACTAGAAAAACTTGGGTTTATTGCATTCGACAAAAATATAATGTTTTTTATATTTTTAAGAAATTGAGAGCTTTGGTTGAGAATGAGACAGGAAATAGGTTGAAGTGTCTTAGATAAGACAATGGAGGTGAATATTTCAGCAAGGAATTCAATTATTATTTTTCATACCATGGGATTCATAGAGAGAAGACAGTTCTAGGAACACCACAAGAAAATGGTGTATCAGAAAGGATGAACATGACAACCATGGAATGTGCAAGGAGTATGAGATTGCATGCTGGTTTTCCCTTACATTTCTAGGAAGATGATGTAGATATAGTTGTTTACTTAATAAATCGAGGACCTTCAAGCTCTTTGGATGGTGACATTCTAGAGGAGGCATGGACAAGTAAAAATGTAAACTATTCATTTCTAAAGACTTATGGTTGTGAATCATTTGTCCATATTGATAATAAAATAGAACAAAGCTTGAAGCAAAATCCAAGAAGTGTACCTTTATTGGATACGGTGTTAATGATTTTGGTTATCACTTATGGGATTATGAAAATCACAAAATCATGAGGAGTAGAGATGTCATATTCAATGATAAGGCCATGTACAAAGATTAGTTAAGGCCATGTACAAAGATTGGTTGCAGGGAAAGAAACGGGAAAAAGAAAAACCAGAATACATAGTACTTGATGAGATCATTGAAAAATAAATTCGAAAGGTACCAGAAAATCAAAATGTACAACAACAGGAGAAATAAGCACCGCAGACTCCTGCAAGTGTTGTTAGAATATCTACCAGTTTAAGTAGACCCCTTGAATGATACTCTCCTTCATTGTATTATTTATTTTTGGTTGATTCTGGTGAACCAAAAATTTGGGAAGATGCAATGCATGTAGACACTAAAAAGAAGTGGGAGAAAGGCATGAAAGAGGAAATGGATTCCTTGGTAAATAACCAAACTTGGGACTTGGTTTAGTTTCCTATAGTAAAAATAACATTGCAAAATAATTGGGTTTATAGGTCGAAGGAAGAATATGGAGGTGGAAATAAGCATAGGGCTAGACTTGTTGTAAAGGGGTTTGCACAAAAGAAAGGTATAGATTTGGATCAAATATTTTCTCCTATTGGTAAAATGAATTCAATTAGGACTATTTTAAGTCTTGTGGTAGTATAATATTTTCATCTTGAACAATTCGATGTAAAAATAGATTTTCTCCATGGGGATTTGGAGGAAGAGATTTATATGTAGCAGCCACAAGGGTATGAGGTCAAAGGAAAGGATAATTTGGTATGCAGGTTGAAGAAGAAATTTTATGGAATAAACAAAGCTCTAAGGAAATGGTATTTGAAGTTTGATAGGTTTATGACAGAACACAGTTATAGTAGATGTCATTCTGATCACCATGTTTATTTTAAAAGGATAGAAAATGGAAGTTATATTATCTTGCTATTGTATGTATATGACATGCTTGTCGCAGGGTCTAACATGCAGGATATAAATGTGCTAAAAAACAAGTTATCTAATTCATTTGTGATGAAGGATTTGGGTGCTGGAAAGAAAATACTTGGTACGAGAATAACAAGAGACATGAAAAATCACAAATTGACATTGTCTTAGGGTGAGTACACAGAGAAGGTGTTGGAGAGGTTTAAAATGAAGAATGAAAAACCAGTTAGTAAACCTTTGGACAACCATTTCAAATTAACCAAGGAAATGTGTCCCAAGACACATGTGTAGACATAATACATGTCCAGGGTCCCTTATTCATCAGCATTTGGCAGCTTAATGTATTCTATGATGTGGAAAAGACCAGATATTGCACATGCAGTGGGAGTTGTGAGAAGATATATGAACAATGCAGGTAAAGAACATTGGGAGACAATAAAGTGAATTAGTAGGTATTTGAGAGGTACTAGTACTCATGCATTATGTTTTGGAGGTTTAGACACTATTCTATAGGGATATGTTGATTCAAATATGGAAGGTGATAAATATAGTTGGAGGAGCACCACAGGATATGTTTTTACTGTAGGTGGAACAATAATAAGTTGGATTTCAAAACTGCAAAAGGTTGTTTCACTTTGAACAATGGAAGCAAAGTATGTTGATTCTACAAAGGCTAGTAAAGAGATGATTTGGTTACAGAGGTTTATGGAGGAATTGAGAAAGAAGAAGGACAATAACAGGTTGTACTTTGACAAGGAGAGAGAAATTCATCTTGGAAATAACTAAACCTTCCATTCTAATATTAAACATATACAACTCAAGTAACATTTCATACGATCCATTTTGAAAGATGGACAATTGAAGTTGGAAACAATACATACTAGCAAGAATCCTGCAGACATGTTAACAAAGGTAGTAACGAGGGCGAAACTGAGCTCCTGCTAAGTTTTAGTTGGTCTTCAAGCATGAAGGTGAAGATGAGAAGTTTTCTAGGTCCAAGGTGGATCATATTCCAGTAGGTATAACAACAATGGAGTTGTTGTGATCAGTCTCCAAGTGGGAGATTGTTGATTGTGGAGCCTGATTATCTTCTTGCTTCAAAAGTTTTGTTTTCAACTACGTCGTTTGGACCCCATTCTTCAACGGGTGTGTGTGTGTGGGGGGGGTGGATTTCCTTCCCACATATTCCCCCCTTGTAAAATATTGTAATTTTGTAGTCAATCTAGAATGTTTATTGTTAGGTCGTAGATATGATAGTAGAAGTTGTGTTAGGGTTTTTTTCCCTAGACGGAAGCCCTCTTTTTTTGAGGGAATTGTATTGCGGCTATGTATGTGAGTGAATATTGTATTCTGAGAGAGGAGAATGTGAGAGATAATAAGAGGAAGTTATAGTGGGTGTGTTTTAGTTTGTATCCCTTTATTTTGTTGGATAATAAAAAGGAAGGCCCTGACAATTTCTATGGTGGACATGACCCAAACTGGGTGAACCATGTGTATCTGTGTCTCTATTGTATTGTGTATCTTATGTATTTTATTTCCAAAATTGTTTTATTTTATTGCTTCGTGATCCTATTTTTATAACAAGCCCTTAGCCCCTAGTTATTGTGCTATCCCATATGATTGCAAGTTAAATTCGTGTGGGGGTTTAAAACCATATTCCAACATATTATATACCATATATAACCAAACACACCATATATAACATATGGTTATAACCATATGTAAAAAAACCAATGCATATGTCTGCTATGGAGAAGATCGAACCCATAATCTCTGGGATATATTTTGGAGGCCCAACCAATATTCCAACTGAACCACATATGAAGGGATTCCCCAACAAAACATTAAAAATTGATGTCGAAAGTTGYAGAAGGGGAGTTAAGGGTGAAGCCTATTTAATGGGTTAAAATCCCAATACCTACACACATGCCAAKGTGMAMTGATCCCAAAGTATGCATAGATCTCTAGGTAAGGTACAATATGTACTGCATTGTTTTTCGTGTTGAGATTGCATAATTTTATGGGTTGCATGGAAAAGCATGMCATAAGGTATATTTCCCACACCTAGGCAAKTTTATACTCACTAGATTCATTTTTCTACAAGGATCATGAATTTGAAGTATGTTTTTTGATTAGAGTTCATTTGTAAAAGTCTTAGTCCAAATTTCCATTAATGAGATTTTAGCGCATTGTTTTGCATGCCAAAGCGGGTAAAAKTGAGCTTGTTCAAAATTTGGTCGAATTTATAGTCAAATGGTGAAATTATTTTCTTGTTTTGAGTAGTGGAATTAAAGAGAGTCCATTAAATTGGTTTTTTGCAAGCCCATGTTTTAATGTAATTTGGTATTTTGAGATAACGGAGAACAATTATTCTATCTAAAGGGACTTTGAAGATGAAGAAATATGTCATTCATATATGCAGTTTGAGTTTTTTTATTTTATTTTTTGTTGTGTCATCCCAATAATTTTTAAATTATACTTCAAGTTATTCATCAATATTAATGAAGTTTATGGACAAGTGAGCATATTTGCATGTGTTTTTGCAAATAATCAAAGACAATATTCATTTTCTGAATTTGGTCAGATGTTGATGTGTATTTAAGAATTAATTGTGCATCTAAGGATTTTTGGATCAAGTTGGTATTAGAGCTAGGTTTTTATGTTTATTTTCAAGTGAATGCTTATGAGGTCCAAATCTAAGCGAGATGAATTCACACTTGAATAGTTTAATCCTTATATTGAAAATGTATTCTGAACGAAATAAATGGAGCATGAACATGTTCTTTCTAAGGATGATAAGGAATTTCAAAAAATGGTCCTTGAGATGACAACCATGGTAAAGGAATTGTGGTAAGACCTAGAAAAATGAAGAGCAACTCCTCATCAAAATGAAGGCGGTCTAGTAGAAAAAATGGTAAAAGATGAAGGCGAAGGAGAAGGTGAAGAACCTGCAGGGTCTCCTTCATCCCCATCATCATCATCATCATCGTCCTCCTCCTCCTCATCATATTCTTATGATGGAAGTAAGCATTATTCTCATAAGAGGAAAAAGCATTCTAAGAAGTCTTCTCATTCTCATGATTTGCCTTTGTTAAAGATAGACATAAAGTTTGAATTCCTTACTTATGATGGAGATTTGAATGTAGAGAAATTGGATAATTGGGTCAAATAGATTAAATTATATCACATGGTACAAAGAATCATACATGATACTTCAAAGATACAGTTGGATACTCTTCACCTGAGCGACACAACGTTGATATGGTGGGAGAGATGGACACAAGTTCATCTTATTCAACATGGTAAAATCATTTCTTCCTCGATTGAATTTGTTGTTGCATTAAGAAATCAATTTTATCCATTAGATTATATGCAAACACCAATGATTGCTTGGAAACATCTGAGACAAGGAAAAGGGTAGAATGTTCAAGCTTATACAGATGAATTTAAGAAGAAGGCGTTATCTTTGGGGATTCCATTACATACTTCTGAGAGTTTTCTAAAGTATATTGGTGGTATGCACTCATATCTTCTCCATACTATATTGATGTTTAATCCTACTAATATTGATGAAGTATCAATACATGCTGCTCATACTGAAGCCAACAAAGAAAAACATGTTGAATATGTGTTAAAGGAGCCACATGAATTCATCGAGCAGTCGAAGGAAAAGGGAATAATAATAAGACAACTACAATGAATAAGGATGAAGATAAGAATCCTACATGTTCTCACCGTGAGAAGGAAAGACATGATGAGAATCATTGTTGAAAGTTGCCCATAATTGAAATTGAAGTGGGCTCAACCTAGAAAGGGTAAAAAGCAGAACATGACCATAGTTCAGGATATTGGATCATATTTTGAGAATGAAACTAAGGTTACAACTATGGGAATCAAAGGAAAATCTTCTATTTCAAGTTTCCGTTTATGTACTTTTTTTGCAAAGTCTAAAGTTATCCTTGATGGAAGGAAAATAAATGACCTATTTCATTTACGAGTTATCTCAAAGAACACTAAGATTGATACACTTGTTGATAGTGGATCACAAGTGAATCTTATTTTAGAGTAAGTTGTTCAGAATTTGGTATTGGTAACTGGGCCTCATCCGAGACCGTGTCCTTTGGGTTGTATTTTTGATAATTCGCAGGTACAAGTAACTGAGCAATGCAAGTTATGGTTTGCAATCACATCTAGTTTCATTAATGATGTAGAGTTAGACATTGTTCCACTTGACATTTATGGGATGGTTTGGGAAGTCCATACTTGTATGAAAGGAAGGCTATCTTCTACAGGGAACATAATAAGTATCATCTCTTCAAGGAAGATATTGAGTTCATTGTGAGAGCTCATCAGATGAAGATGAATTTGACAATTGTCACTATAGGGCACATGCTAGTTAATACTAGTATCCAAGATCCAAATTTATATCCTATGGTTGTGATCTAGGAGGATCTTGGTGGCCACCCACCTTGTCCAACTGGCTCAAATCATTTTTTTGACAACTTAATATTTTTAGCAGTTTCTCGGTTCCTGAACTTCCGGGGCCATTTTGAGGGTCTAAACGATGCTTTTTTGCGATTAGGAACCTAAAACACATGAAAAGGCTCTGATTAATCCTACTAAATGAATCTCCTTGTCAATACCTTTTCGACGAGCTATTGTGCACTAAAAAAAAAGATCGTATGCAGAAGTTATGACCCCAGGAGGTTGATGTACTAACTTACCCCAACGGGGCCCACATGACTTTTTGCGCTTCATATCCTAGGGTTAGGTTTTTTGATGTCTAGGGTTTTGGAATTATTGTTTATTGTAAAAAGGATTTTAGAGCCTCACTGTACTCATCTTCTTGCGAATGAGCGTAGCCATCACATCTCTTATAAGAGATAAGCTGCCACCATTCTAGAAAGCTTGTTTCAATCCACATTTTACAATTTTCAACATATTTCTTAGTTAACAAAAGCCAAGTTTTATTGTATCTATGTTATTGTTCATTGTGTCTCTGTGTTAATATTATAAATCTGTGGTTTTATTTTTTTCTTCTCATAAATCTAGATCAGTGGTATTAGAGTGGTCTGCTCCTTGTTGTTTGTTTAATGCATGTCCCCGATGTGGTCAATGTATAGAGAGATGGGTCTCAAGCTTGTTTCTCTTGAGGAAAACTGATCTTGCATGCCCAAGAAACCGTCCATGGAGGAAGGAAATAAATACGATGGGACAGGAGATCCTTTCAAAAAAATTCTTGAGGAATCCCTTGAGCGACAAAGGAATGAGATGATGGACAAATTTTCACAAATCCTTTGATGGCTACCAACAAGCAACACATCCACCTCAAGTGGAGGTGCCACCCCCTTCAAGGTACAAATCAATTTTGATATTCCTATATTTTAAGTTAAAATAGATTTTGATGTCGTAGATAAATGGTTAAACCTTCTAGAAGGGTATTTTTCTATCCACAATGTTTTTGATAGAGAAAATATTACATTTGTGCTCCTCAAGGTCGTACCCCATGTCAAATATTGGTGGGAGACTTTCTCTGAGAAAAAGGAAATACATGGATCCACATTATTTGCAGTTGCACCCACTTGGGGTTCCTTCAAGGATGTTATTAAGGAACAATACTACCATATTGGAAGTTATGATGACTTATATACAAAATGGACCACACTATGGCAGGAAAGAGACCAAATAGTGCTAGATTTCATGAATGTATTCCATACGTTACACACCAAGATGGGTATCAAAGATTCTAAGAGACATATGGTGCTCAAGTACCACAATGGTCTGCATAGATACATCTATACATAAATTGATTTTTTGGAAATATCATCCTTGTGTGCGGCATATCGATATACCATCAAAATCAAAGAGAAGTTGAAACAAAATATGTGACCCTTTTGGGTCTGGTAACCCCTCACAACAGAAAAAAGGAAAGGGAATCCCTAACCCATAGAAAAAAGGACAAATAAAAGATGAGAAACCTCAGGACAACTAGTCCATGATGCAAGCAAAGAAGGACAATGGGAAGATGAAGAAAGATACTCAGAAGTGGTGCGACTTCCATAAGAGCCCCTAGCATAACAATGTTGATTGCTACTCAAAGCAGTCATTGGTGGCTAAGGTAAAAGATTCTGAATCAGATGTGGGTTCTGACTCTAATTTAGAACCATAAAAGGGGAGATGGATCATTGACGTGGAACTTAATTCCACCATTGCTACTTTTGTCACATTAAGTTGTCATGGGTCTTTTGTCCCTTACGTTTAAATTTTTATCCTTTAGTCTTTAGGTTTGCTTGATTTTTCTCTTTGTGATTTTCTTAAGTTAGTCTAAAGAAATAAAGACTTGGGTTTTTCTCACCTTTTTGTCCCACACGTATGATTTTAGCCTAGGTTCATTTTTTATGGTTTATGACTTTGACTCATCTTTTGACTTGACACCAAGCATTATTGATCCCATGATCCTAACGACCTGACAAATCACTCCATCGACTCATGCTATTTATCCTTTCCATGATGTCCCTATGTCCGTTAATCGGGTCAAATCAAATTTTGAAAAGGGCACTTCCAAGTCACTTGGAGATTCCGTAGCGCACCTTTGTCCTATGCTCTTTTACCATAATTCACCATAATCAACTAATGTCATATCTCCCATTGTTTTTAGCACCCTTGTTTTTAAAAGGAATATTTAGATTTGGTAATTTATGAGTGTTGGCCCTTGACCAAGTTTTGGAGATCCTTGGTCATGTTTGACCCCTTTTTGGACTTCGACAGGCTCGTCGAAGGAAGAGCGCAAGTCGAAGTAGAGATCGCGGGATCTCAGCCCCTTTTAGGGAATTTTTTGGGATTAGGGTTTATGTAACGGGTATGGGATGTCGGCCCATGGGTTTAACCATGTTTAGGCCCATTTTGTAATGTATAAATAGATATCTAGGTGATGCAGGAAGATGCTAATGTTCTAAGTGCGAATAGTTGTGGATGCTCTGTGCATACTATGCGTTGAGATCAGAAGATGTTAAGTGCTAGAGTTATATCTATGTGATTGTAAGAAGGCTTTGTGCTAAAACCTAGATCGGGGAAGGAGGATATGGAGATGTGAACACAAATATCTTGTCCTATGTAGAGTGGGTTCTGAGGCTTTGTGCTTGTAGAAGATTGAGAGAAGATAATAAAGAAGACGAAGATTTGGTGGACGTAGCCTCACACTGGGGTGAACCACGTATATCCTGTGTTATGGTTGCTTTGTGCATTATGTTGTATGTTAGTGATGTGATTTATGTTTAGTGCCGATATCTTTATGTATTATGCATCTGGTATAATATCTTAGTTCTTGGTAAGGTGAATGAATGTTATATCTGATCTCTTTACATATGCTAAGTGATTAAATGTGTTATATCTGGTAGAATAATGCAGTGTTATGTAATTAGGGTTTGGATCCACGATGTGAATAAAGGTTAAATACTGATGGATGCTAACTGCTAAGTACTTTGTTAGAGTGGTTTAATCCAATATCAATGTCCCAACTAGGTTGCGGACATTTGAGTCCTACAACCACCCCTGCCTCTACCTCGGGTGAGACTTCATCTACTTCGAAGGTGTTTCCGAAAGGGGCAGTAGTTAGGGATTTGATGGTGCATTGTTGAAGCATTGAACCCCGGGTTTGCCCCTGTACCAACAAATGGTTTCGTTGTCGAGACCTGAAACTGTGATTGTTGGGAACTGAAGAAAATAAATATCTGTGTGTATATTTGTTGCTTTAGTGCACAACATTGACTTGCGAAGCTCTGTGCTGAGAAGAGAAGTCTGATCTGAAGAAAAGAGGTAATATATTGAAGATTTGTGCTCTAAGAAAGGTAATATAAGTGAATTTTTTTTCTTCCGAAAGAATGGATCTAGGTATGTTTGATAAATTTTGTCCTAATCTGAAAACTAGGGCACAGTTAGAAGAAATAAGATTTGATATGAATAGATCCGATAGAAATAATGAAACATATGTTATCCATATGCATAGAAAGAATGTTTGTACTAACAGATGGATGCACGATCCTAGAAATAATTTTTTGCAGGTTAGTTACTGTGATCCTAGTGCACAATACAGGAAAGGTTGGGGATCATTTAAGAGAAAGAGAGGATTAACCCTTTGTTACAGTTGCAGAAGACTGGGACATCTTGATAAGGAATGCCCTGATAGAAGATCTAGTTGTCTTTTTTGTAAAGATATGGACCATGAAGTTTTGGATTGTCCTAGAATGATTGCTAAAGTTGAGAAGATGAATACGAAACAAGAAAATGATAAGACAAGACAAGAAACTAAGGATATGATAGAACCACAGAAAGAATCAGAGACTATATTACTACAGATGAAAGAAACCTTGAATGACCACAAAAATATCAACTTATCAGAGGTATTAAAAGAGAAAGAGTACATAGAAACAAGTATAGGAGACTTCAACATAGATTGTGTCCTGGATGAGGAAACACAGGTGAATATCATGATATAAAGAACTTGGGAAATTTTGGGAAAGCCTGTTATGGTTCCTTCATTAAGAGGAATAGGATTATTTAGAGGAAAGATGATAAACCTATGTGGAAGACTTATCTAGACATCTATGAGTGCTCATGGCACTTCGACAAAAGAATAATTTGAGATTGTTAAGTTTGTTGAGAACAAAACCCCGTTCTCTATGTTTCTAGGAAAAACCTAGATTGAGAAAGATCAAATACGAAGGAAACAAGAAGAGCAGGATCTAGAATAGAAAAAACAAGAACTAAGAGATTTCATGGCTAAGAGAATAGTGCACTTATTGGAAGAACAAGAGAACCATTCAAAGATACTAAAGACCAAAGATATGGATGATGAAGTTGAAAGGACACATGAATACTGGAGACACCTGTCTGAACAAAATAATAGAGCACCCACCCCAGAAAGAGAAGAAGTATTACCCTTGAACCCTATGAAAGACCCTCCATAGTGAGAAGTTATCATGCTAAGAGGAGATAAGAATGATAATGGAAATAGGAAACCAATGATTTAGATCACAGGAAAGAAGGCCAGAAAGATTAGTAAGAAGAGGGCAAATTTAGAAAAATTGAAAGAAGCTCTAGAAAGAACTTTGCAGAAGGAAGGTTTCCAGAACTTGAACTTCGTCAGAATATTAGTTTAGCACAGAATGGAACTTCACCAGGGTGGATAAATATGACCGTTGGAGGCGATATGACCGTTCAATCGATGCTCTCGAATGGTTAGGAAAATTTTTATGGCCTGAAAGTTCACCATTGGACCATTGGGACCACGCCATAATGGATGGAATTGCATTGAATAAGGCTTTGTGACCCATTTAAAGAAACCATTACGGTGATATCTATTTATCCCGTCAAGCATTGCAATGAGAACACTTTCGGTAATTACAATTATCCGAGCCTGCAGAGAACTAGTTCATTTTGCGCAGTGATCATTGAGACCTAGCCATCCATTTTGTTACATTGAGTATTGTTCACCGACCAGAGATATCAGATCTCRAGTGTGMATGTGAGAAGAAATTATCGTAGCAGAAAAAGTCRTCGAAGAGATTCTACTAGACCTCATGGATGAGAAGGTGTTGTCTGTAGGCATCCAAGCCTCATTGACGTGAGGAGTGCAAGCCTCCTCATCGACTGCTCGTGGATCTGGACCATCCTGAGTTGTGACCGAGAAARGAATCAAGCATTGTGATGACTTGGCGAATGCGAAGCTAATTCCATCCATCCTACCCGACTACAKTCCACCCCTGGTCGGTGTGGTGAGTCATGACAGTGTCCCGAAGGACTTCGACTACACAGTCATCACTGCATACCTTTCGAAGGGAATACAAGCAATCAAAATGCAGTTGGATAGGATTCCAACCTTGAAGATCAGTGACTATAACCTGGAAGACCGCACAAGTTATGGCATGCTCACACCTCACAAATATTTGACCAAGACCAAGGGGAATAAATCGAAGATCGTCCCCCAACCATGGACTATGGACATCGCGAGTTCCACTGTCTTGAATGTGATGAAGATACCACATTTTGGAAGGCACCAGGAGGTTAACACGTGCGTTAAGATTCTACTGTTGTGCTTCCATGGAGGATATCTATGGTTAGACCGATGCATCATCATCGATCCGACATTGATCCATAGGATCACCATATTGAGCATGCAGGGACCAGACCCACAAGACTTTTATCTAGGGAAGGTTGCAGACCACGCCCTGGCACAAAAGATCAAAGACACCTACAATGATGTAGATAAAGGGATGGGAGGTTACAAGATAACCTCCATTCAGAATGGCACAGTGCACTTTTCTTTCCAATTGATTTCTGGTAAGCTAGTAAGAAATAACAGACCCACGCAGGTCACGGGATTTGTCATTGACCTCGCAGGAAAATGCGTGGAAGGAATACAAATAAACAGGGTCAGTTACCTAGTCAATCAGTTAGAATTGGATTGTCACGAAGCTCAGGATCAGGGCTATGAGTTCCATTTTATCTCATTGTTGATCCTCATCACATTCACTGCTTAGGAGATGTCGGAAGGTGCGACCTTCCCGGACATTGATTTGTTTGAGCCATTAGCTGCGAAGTTCACCACACTCTGGTATTCGATCTATATGGGGAAACAATGGCAGTCAAATGCAGTATTCCAAGCCTACTACCTGCAGCTAAAGAGAGCTATTGATTCTTTCCGTCGTATGACGTCGAAAAACCTGGACAGGTTCAGAACCCTTATGAAGTTTCGCGTAGATAGGCATTTTATTTATATTACTACGTGCACAGATGAAAGTAAAGAATACCTTCAATCCTACTACAAGCTCACAGAGGAGGACCTGGAAGAAATCACTAACAAATGGCCTGTAGAGTTCCTTATACCAGTTGACCAGGCAACACTTTCCGATCCCAACCTCATTGGAAGTCTAGTGGTTACTTGTGAATATTATGATGCACCCAACAACAGTAGGAAGAAAAATAAGGAAGATGTACAGGAAATACACAACACATTAGAAGAGACTGCATCAGATTCACCTAGCGGAGGAGGAGACGATGAAGTGGACAAAGAAGAGAAATAAGGGGAAGAAGAAAAGTAGAAGCAAGGTGAAGTAACACCTCCTAGGAACCCCCTTTAAGAGGCAGATACATCCAAGAAAAGAAAGGTTTCCCCAACGAAACGTACATCGCGGAAGAAGTCCAAAGCGAGTAAGATGAAGCTGCAGACTGTGCTCATGGTCGATGACTTCAACTTCACTATCGTAGCTCTATCCAATGCCTCGAAAGATATTTTGCAGAGAACTGAAGCCAAATTAGAAGCCATGTATGATAGAATTGAGACAAGTCTGAGAGGAGTACAAAAATCCCTTCACTCTAACCACACAGTGCCCACTGCACCCCCACCACCAGAAGAACCAAAGTTGGGAGATGAGTCTGCCCAACTCCGTAGAATAGTTGATGTGACCAAAGCTCACCTTTGTCATGTGAAGGAAGAAAAATAACAAGCCAGAGTGGCCCTGAAGAAAGAACAAGAGGAAATCATAGAGCAACGCTGAGTTGCACAACAAGAGAAGGATGACCTCCAAATCAATTTTGAAGAAAATAAAGTGAAAATCCAGCAGGAGAAAGAACAATTTCTTACGGAGAAGGTCAGAGTAAAATAAGTAGTCATCATAGCACTTCTCTTTGTGACGGGCTTAGAGAAAATGGAAGAAGACCTAGTGGAGAATCAAATGACGAAGCTTGCTAAAGCCATTTAACAAATTCAACATAGAAATGTAGAACTAGAGCTACAAACAGTGCCAAGCACTCCACAGGAAGTGCGAGACCAGAGAGAAGAAACTTCCCAGAGCAAAGTTGAAAGTATCAAAGCATTAGCCGTGGAATGTAAAAAACTAAGTAGTCGCAGTGCGCAGACTTATGATTTCCTTACTAAGGACCCTGAACTGAAGACACTCGAGTCACAACTCCAGGAAGAAAAGCAGTAAGAAACAATAGTACAAACGCAGTTGAAATTCCTGTTAGTAATTGAGAGGATGAAAAGATCCCAAGAATAGTGCACGACTCAACAACAGGTCCATGACATACAAAGCAAAGACATGGAAGTGACTCAAAAGCTCCAGCCAGTCTAGGATGCAACTTGCCTACTTTTTGAGGAGATTGAAGGCTGAGGAGTAGAGTTGGAACAAGTAGTCACTTCGATAGAACACCACTCAGAAGGACCTATGAATGAGGTAGTTATTCAAGAGTTCGTCGATCAGGAGGCCTTGGCACTGTAAGTTTTAAACCTTTGAAGTAAAACAATGCATATAGATTCTTAAGAAAAACAGAATTTAATCAATGGCTCATACACAGAATACATAAAGATTTTATACCGGGAAAACCTTTCTTATATTCATTATATCGAATTTCACCATTCACTATACAATATATACAATGTTTTTAGGTATTTCGTAGATACCAAAACCCTAATCCCTAAAACCAAGATTATTTTTAGTAAAC
>ML816448.1:0-11756 GCA_009831015.1 Picea engelmannii
TTGGCATTGAAGGAAGAATACCATGCCAACCCAAAGGAAGATTACCACATAAACCCAAGATTTTGGTATCAATTTTATGTATGTCAATTGTTTAGGACTTTTGAATAGATTTTCACTGTATGTGAATTCTACATTCATCATTTCCTTCACAAGTTTTGGGAGGGATGGGTGGATGGAAATAATAGTTCTCGTCTTTAGAATGAAATAACACCAACAAAATCCAAATCCCCTTCTTATTTCTTTTCTTTGTTCGCCAATGCTTTTCTATAAGGCAAGGAACACAACTGATTACCATAAAAGATACCACCATAAATATTGTCAATATTTTTGCACAAAGTCTCCAACCTTTTGCCATGTTTGTGTTAAGGACTTCCAGCGCGACAAAGTAGGTATCATATTTATTATGAGGTGAGGAAACAAAGATGTGGAACTAGGAGTAAGAATGGATGTAGGAGTGGAAGTGTGAAATGCTAACTTAACACTCGATCAATGTCATGGTTCTCAAACTTACCATGATTTTTTGTGTGTGGATTGCACTTCTCATTCTCTTGAGTATGGTTCACATTCTTTGGAATGAACTAGAGAATAATCACTACCACTTGTCAAGAGTATTACTCATTACTTATGGTGTTCATTAATTAAACAACTAATGATAATAAAAAATTACTCATTACTTATGGCATTCATTAATTGAACAACTAGTGGTAATCAGAAACTAATGAAATGAAAGAGTATAGCCCTTATTAAATGTAGCACATTGTTTCCTAGTAGTCATAAGGCTTTGCAATGGAGTGGCAAATCCTTTAGGCTAACTTAACGATATGTAGAAGACAAAAAGCCCCATATGGTTGCGAAAAAACCCTTAGCCTTCAACCTACAATCATCCTGCTATGCTCAACACTACCTCCTCTATCTTGTTTTGCATGCTAAATTAGTGGAGCTTTTTCATGCAATCTTATACAAACCACTATGTCCCCTATTATTACAGTTGAAAAGTTGCCCTTTCTTTGTGGAAATTAATAACAATGTCACCTATTACTAGGATAATAGAAGGGCTTGTCACTGCCACTTCATCGATACTGGATTAAATTCGTGCACCATGTCACTAATTTAAAGCTGCCGCCTACCCAAAACCTAATTTACATTCTGCCTTTTGTATTTATCACTATGAACAAAGGTATCAATGTAATCCAAGATACATAATGCACTAAAAGGACATATATGGTCTTGTGTGTATGTCCTACATGCAACACTTATGGGAAATATATATTTCATATGGATATACGAGATTTTTGTATATGGTAATATCTCCTAAATTAATCATGGCAAGGCCAAATACTTGAGACACTCCTCATATTAACAGAGTTGTGACTATCCTTATTACTTCAAAGCTCTATTCATTAATTCAAAGTTCTCCATGTAGACCAACCATGTTATGTGGTTTGAAATCATTTAATGGAAAATGATAGTTGTTACCACTCGTTCTATTCCCCTTAATGACAACATAAGCACTCGAACATTGTAATTTCCAATAATAATATATCCATAATTATCGATTCACAAATTTATCATGAAAGCGAACAAAACCACACCCAAGTTTGCTTGGCAACGTATCAATATATATTTACGCCGAAAGGCGTATACCTATTAAAGGCGTATACAATGGGCAGATTTAATAGGGGTTTAGTGCTTAATAAGTTTTCTATGGACAGGATTAAATATGGCTGGAATATTCTTAGTAGTCACACAAAATAAATGGATGTGATTTCAATCATTAACTTCCTAGCTATTATAAAGACATCAGTTTATGTGTTTACTTTTTTACATTTACCTAATCATATTTAAAAATTACTTTGATAGCTAACTGATTGCCACGTAAGTGATTACCAGAAATTAAAATATTAACACCAGATAAATGAAGCCCAACAATTTATTTATTAATAGATAATAAAATTTACTATATTCTTTTAAGGATTCATTTCATCTTTTTAACCTTTTCACCAACAGTTATTTTGCTGTTGTGCTAGTGTTACTTTGATGATAAATTCACAGGTGGTAGTATTTTGCAGTATTTGTTGGTCTATGTTAGCATGCAAACTTTGAATAATATGTGAACCGCCACGTAATACAATTTCCATATCAAACACCATTTTGAAAGAAACTTGCCAGGTCCGAAGTTTTGAAAACCGCCACGTAATACAATAATATGTGAACCACCACGTAATACAATGGCTAGTTGAACCGCCACTTAATACAATGGCTAGTTTTGAAAACTAGCCATTTGAATTCCAAAGTCCTTCAAATGATTCCATGTATGTGGGTGGATTACCCCTTCATAAACTCTTTATACCGATAAAGTCAATAGAAGAAACAACTACCATGATTACATCTTTGATTATGTGAAAATAGAAGTACAATGTCTTCAACATTAATATAAATCATAATCCAAAATTTTCATTACAACAATTCTTTAAACATAGTCAAAACTTCCACTTTGTTTATTGATTTTTTTTTAGCTCAATCATTTTTTAAACAAACAAAACATTTTTGCATGGTAGATATTTCTCTTGTTAGAAATTGTTTCTATTGTTTTCATAAAACAACCAAATTAGAAATTAGAATATATTTTTTGTCAAAATGCCCAAAGGGGTTGGATCTAATGATGGAAAACAATGAGCTTTTCACCATTGGGTAATGTTCAATTCTCATGAAGGTTTTTCCTGAAATCATGGGGTCACTTTGATGTAGTGGTTGAACGTGGTTGCACCCAGAGAGATTATATTAAATGGTCTCATGATTCGTGCACACATAAGTGGATCAAATCCAATCCCCCTGTCTTTCAAATTTTTATATGTCAATTGGATTTAACTTAGGTGGTTGGGAGGAATGATGTTATCCTCCCCACCTAGGTTCAATTCCATCAAGTAAGATATTGAGATCTTAATGAGTGTATTGTTGTAATGGCTTTGAACTTTGTTTTTTTTTTTTTTTTTAAGTAAGCGGTACTACCTTCTATTATCAGTAATCAAAAGAGTACAAAAAATAGGGATGAGGCTGCCAAAAGTGGAAACCAACCCATACCCACACCCAAAATATGTCACTGGTCCATGCTGTATAGTTCTTGACACCAACCTTACATATACATCCTCAAAAACTAAAGCTAGACATACATACTTGTAAGATACCCACTACGTCATAATAAATTTTTCGCCTTCTCTCAATGGACAGAATCCTCGAAGTCCTACAGGGGCTTAGCACAGGCTAGCTCTTCCCTTTTTCCACCTCCATGTGATCGTCGGTTATGACCACCGGCCAAACAACTAGGCGCATTTTCACATTTCGCGACTCAGTGATATAAGCGAGTCGAGTCTTTCGACTCTGCAAACCCCGAAATGTCGAAAAGGTTTTGATCAGCAATTAGCCCCTTGGGCTATGCCTTGGCTTGTATGACCACTTCTCATAAGACCGTAGTCTTATTCCCTTCGGGACTTATCAATACGAGAGCCCGACCTCTTGTCAACGGGACTCCCGAATTCCCGATTTCCAATTTCCCGAAATGGCCTTTGTCACATTAGCCCTCCTGGCTATGCCCTGATCCAGGTGACCATTCCTCATAAGACCTCCATCCTATTTCTTTCGGGATTTATCAATACAAGAGGCCAACCTCTTGGCCTCTCAACTCCCGAAATGTCGATTCCTTAAAAGTCGATGTGCCAATGTCCCGACCTCTTCCTTCTTCGCGATTTCGGGTTTCCCAACACCGAAATGTCTAGACCCTTTTGTCCTCGGAACTCCGAAAGTTTCGAATTTCGAAATGCCGAAACCCCTCCGATATCTTCCACGTGTCCTACTCCATCGGATGATCGTGATCCTTTCGGGGTTTATCAATTCGAGAGCCCGACCTTTTGTCAACGGAACTCCCTACGTTGCCATTTCGAGATTTCGCGGATCAGGGTTTCGGGAATTGCAAGTGTGAGAGGACTCACGCTTAGGTACCCTGGGTGCCGAAATGCTGAAATGTTGGGATTTTAAGAGGATCATTCTTCCTCGTGCAGGATTACTAAGACTTGCACCTTCAAATCCTTTTTTTTCAGGTTCGTGGTAAGCTTTCCAAGAAGGGTGTCTCTATGGGGAGATCTATCCAGGGTATTACTTGAGACGGATAAGGGCATAGATTTCTCGAACGTAGACTTGAAGTCCCAATTTAGTTCAATATACGTATATATAAATCTATCTATAAACATAAGCCATACGTGGTCCTTCCAATAAAAGCATGCAACCACCATTTCTGATCAAAACACCACACAGAAAGTCTTATACTCAAACCATTCATAAATTGTATAGACTATGAGCATACACATCAGCATATAAAATTCAAGATACAAGATATAAAACACTTATCAGAAATAACACCAGGTGTGATTGCAACTGCTGAGAGGGGTGCTCGTTTCCACCCAACCGTAGGCTCAACGACTCCCAACGGATTTACCACTAGCCACCCCCGAGCTGAGATCATGATGCTGCAAGACCGAGTCTCTGTTTGCCAGTGACCAAGAACGAAGGTTACTCTCCTTCTTCTCTACTATCACTCACTCTGTATTTTTCCAGAGTTCTTTTCCTTCTCCTCTTCCCCTCACATCTGCCCCCTTGATTGCACACTCTTCCTGCCTTTTCTCCTTTCGGCGAGGTTGTGTGTGGCATGATCTTCCTCGCGGTGGTCAGGTCTGAGGACTCTACGGATGGGCGGTTCACCCCCATCCCTCATTACTCATGAGGAGCCATTTACCTACCAACCTGGTGAGTCATTTAATTCGGGGCCAGTGAGCCGCTCTTGGTTCTCTGGGCCAGTGAAGTCCAAATACGGTATTGGTTTTCGGTGGAAGTTAACGCCACCATTCCAGGTGCCTTCCACCACCTTTCTTCAGCCATCGTGGTATCTTTTTCAACACATCCCCTCTCAGCAGTCTTGCAATATATATATTTATAATATTATTTACATTCATCGACCTTTTTCACAAGGTCCATTCACATCACACATTCACATTTCTGAGTTTGCCACAATACTTGGCCAGTATAGTTATTTTTCCAGACTGGGGGAAACAGGGCGTTACAATTCCCTCCCCCTTAAAGGAACATTGTCCTCGATGTTCCATCTATCAGCTTGACATGCATGTACATGTGTAAACAAAATTGGATATGCTCGTTTCATGGCATCCTCCATTTCCCATGTAGCCTCATCTGGGCCAAAATGTTTCCACTGCACCTTGACTTGTGCAATGGTTCGGTTCCAGAGCGGGGTTTCCTTTCTGTCCAGTATGCATTGAGGTTCTGGTAGAAATTATCCCTCCGGTTCCACCTGAATCACAGACTAGTCAATTATATGGTTAACATCATGTACATATTTCTTCAATAATGAAACATAGAAAACATTATGTGCTTTGACTGTGGGAGGAAGTGATAGCCTATAGGCTACATGTTCCACTCTATCTAGAACCTCAAAGGGTCCACAATATCGAGGTGCCAACTTGGCACAAGCTCCCATTTTCAGAGAACTCTTCCTGGGTCTAACTCTGAGATATACAAGGTCTCCCGTTTTGAACTCTCTTGGAGTTCTCTTTTGGTCGGCATAACTTTTCTGTCGGTTCTGAGCGACCTTCAGGTTTTGTTTTATCTGAGTCACTCGTTGTTCCATTTCTTTCAACATGTCGGGTCCAAAAGAAATCTTGTTTATGGGATTACTCCAGCTGACTGGAGTGTTACACGGTCTACCATAGAGGACTTCGAAGGGACTCATTTTAAGGATGCTTGGTAGCTGTTGTTGTAGGCGAATTCTACCAGTGGTAGGTAGTCTTCCTACTTCTTGGGTTGATGCATTACATGCATTCTTAGCATGTCTTCAAGTATTTGGTTCACTCTTTCTGTCTGTCCATTGGTTTGAGGGTGATAGGCGGTGCTAAACAACAATTTGGTCTCTAAACCAGCCATCAGTGATTTCCAAAAGTTAGAATTAAATTTCGTGTCTCTGTCAGACACAATCTCTTTCGGCATACCATGCAGTCTGAATATATCCTTCATGAATACCTGACTGATGTCTATTGCCTTGCAAGTTGACTTGATGGGGATAAAGTGAGTGGACTTGCTCAATTTATCCACCACTACCATGATGGCATCATTCTGTTTGGTCGAGGTTGGTAATCCGGTGATGAAATCCATGGAGATGGTTTCCCATTTCCATTATGGGATTGGTAGAGGTTGCAATAACCCTGTTGGGTGTCGGTGTTATTCTTTAACCTGTTGGCACTCTATGCATTTGGCCAAGTACTCAACTATGTCTTTCTTCATTCCAGGCCAATAGAATTGTTTCCTGGTGGCCGTGATCATCTTCTGGTATCCTGGATGAACAGAATAGGGTCTTTTATGTAGTTCATCCAGTATGAACCTCTTCAAGTCGTCACAATCTGGAATATAAAATCTTCTTCTGTAAGTGAGCAGATCTCCTTCGGTCATCTAGTAACCTTCATATTTTACTCCGGCGGGTTCTTGCTGTAGGTACATGGTCACGGTCTGGACGAAGGGATCTGTTTCTTGTGCATTTCTGATTATTTCCTTGACATCTGTCTCACAGGTGCTCACCACTGCCAAGTGAATTGTTTTCATACTTTTGCTAAGGGCATCAACCACCCTATTTTCGTTTCCTTTAATGTGTTTGATTTCAAAATCAAACTCGCTAAGGAGGGCCATCCACCTAGCTTGTCTAGCATTGAGATTTGGTTGATCAAACAGGTATCGCAATCCACAATGATCTGTCATAAGTACAAATTTTCTTCCCAAGAGGTAATGCCTCCACATTTTCAAGGCATGCACTATAGCAGCCAACTCTAGATCATGGGTCACATAGTTGACTTCATGCTCGTTCAATTTTTGGGATTCATAGCAGATCACACTTCCTACCTGCATAAGGGCTCCTCCGAGCCCTTCCTTACAAACATCTGTGCACATGAGGAAGTCAGCTTCTGGATCGACGATCTTCAACATGGGTGCATGGGTCAATAGATGTTTCAGGGTTTGAAATATTTCTTCACATTTCTGTGTCCACAGGAATTTTGTCCCCTTCTTCTGGAGGGCAGTGATTGGACAACCAATCTTGGAGAATCTTTCTATAAATCTCCTATAGTATCTTGCTAATCCCATAAAGGATATGATGTTCGAAACATCATTTGGGGTAGGCCATTCCATGATAGACCTGATTTTGTCAGGGTCTACCGCTACTCCTTCTTCGGAGAGAACATGGCCTAAGCAATGTATTTGCTTCTGGAAGAATTCACATTTGCTGAATTTGGCATAGAGCTAATGTTCTCTTAGCACTTGCAACACAAGTCTAAGATTCTCTTCATGCTCTTTTATGTTCTTGCAGTAAATTAATATATCGTCAATAAAAACAAGCACAAATTTGTCTAGGAACTTGCTGAGTACATTGTTCATCAAGCACATAAAAGTGGTAGGGGCATTGGTCAACCCAAATGGCACTACCACGAACTCATAGTGACCATACCTCGTTCGGAAGGCAATTTTATGGATGTCTTCACCCTTGATTTGGACTTGATGGTATCTTGACCTCAAATCAATCTTTGAGAAAATAGACGCACCCCCCAATTGATCGAACAAGTCATCGATCTTGGGCAAGGGGTACTTGTTCTTTATGGTTACCTTATTGAGTTGCCTATAATCTATACACAGTCTAAGGGGACCATCCTTCTTTTTCATGAACATGACTGGTGCTCCCCATGGAGACACGCTGGGTCGAATATAACCTTTATCCATCATTTCTTTTAATTGCAACTTGAGTTCAACTAACTCGGGTGTGCTCATCCGGTAGGGTGTCTTAGACACTGGCACCGCTCCCGGTGTAAGTTCTATCGAGAAGTCTATGTCCCTTCTCGGAGGTAGACATGGTACCTCTTCTGGAAATACATCTCCGTATTCTCTCAGGATAGGGATGATCGTCAGGGCTTGGTTTGTCACCTTTGATTGTTTTCAACACTTGTATTGCATATATGGAACATCCCTTTCAACAATACTTTCTCATTTGCAGAGATGATATTTGTCTTACTGAGACAGGTTTTCAGATCCCTTGAAGGGTTATCTTGTTCCCTTCTTTACTTACACATTCTAAGGTTTTATGGTAACAATCCAATCTGGCTTTATGGGTGGCTAGCCAGTCCATACCAATCAACAGATCATACGATCCCAGGGTAATAAGTTAAGGGTTGTTTGGGTGGGGAATCTACCCAACATCAATTGGCAGGCTGGTATAACCTCTGCTACCCTTCTTTTGGTGCCAGTGGCTAACTGTACCAACCATGGCTTGGTATGTTTTTGTGGCTGTAGTTTATACTTATCAACAACTTTAGGGGCTATATAACTCAAATTTGAACTAGGGTCAATCAAAACTGACACTAGATGGTTGGAAATCATACCTTCTATTTCCACCATTGAAGCTTGGTGGTCAACTTGGTTATTATCCAAGGCTGCATAAATTTGCAGCACACTCCTGGCCACATCATTGACGGTAGTAGCTTCCTGGATGTTATAAATCCTCCGACTATTCTGTTGTCGGTGTGGACAGTCTCTCAATAGATGTTCTTCCCCGCAACCCCAGCATTTCAAAGGTTCTCTCTTTGGGTTATCAGTCTTTACTGATATGGGTCCAGAAGTTTTATTTCCGCTCAAGAAGGGAAAATTCTGCTAGTGCATTCTCCGGAATGAGAAGGTCATTCTTGGGTTCTTCTTATAGTTCTTAAGTCCTAGGGATTTAATCCCCTTTTTCTGAAACCTTGAACTATTCTTTTGCTTCCATCCTTCGCGAGGTTCCACTCGATGCCCACACTATTCATGACAATAGGTTTCCTTTCGAATAGTGCCTTCTAGAGTCTTTGACTCATCAAATTCAATTCTATTCCGATAGTCCTTAGGTAGTCCACTGATGAAGCGTTGCACCTTTGCCTTTTCCGCCTTGATATAGGGTACATACCTCAACAAATCGAGGAATTTGTTCACATATTCTTCTATAGTGAGTTGTCCCAGTTTGAGTTCATAAAACTTTTTAGTCTTTTCGTCGAAATATTTTTTCGACAAATACTTCTTCCATAAGTATTTCTCAAACCGTTCCCAAGACAGGTCCTCTTCGCGAACCCCTTTCACATTCTTAAGGTCCTCCCACCAAATGGAAGCATTTATGTTCAAGTTGAAGGTGGCCACTTGGGCCTTCATATTTTCTAGAAGTCATGGACTCTGAAATACTTCTTTAGTCCAAGCAGCCAGGCCTCTACTTCCTCTCCCTTCTTTATTTCACCGTCGAAGGAGGGTGGTTTGGATTTTTTGAATTCTTCGAATTTTCGACCTTTGGAAGACTTTTGCTTCTTCTATTTCCTTCGGGAATAGGAACCGGTTCTGCTGCTAGAAGAGCCCTTTGAATCGCCATCTTCCTTCTCAGAGGAATCATCTGACGCTTGTCCTTTACCTCTGGGGTGGACCTTTTTCGAGGTGCTTCTCTCAGTGTGGCTACTGATATGACCATGTTTCTGAGTTTCAGGTTCATGCTGCATTTATCTTTGTAGATCGGATAAACTCTGTAGTAAAACTGCGTTAATTTCTGTTTGCTTTTCTTGTTCTTTCATCATCCTTTCATTGTCATCCTTGTAGCTTTGTAATTCGACCATGAGACTCCTCACAGTCTTGGTTAGATCTCGAGGGGTCCCTACTGCCCTCCTTTCGTCACACTCTTCGTCTCTATTGTGGGAGCCTTCCCCCACTTCATGATGAATCACCATCCTATATGTCTAAAATTTCCCGCGGTTAATCTTTCGCTTGTGTGCAAAAGGAAAAACGTTGGTTGTTAGTCAATATTTATATTTATTTATAACCAGTATATAATTCATATTTTCACATGTACACACACACAATAGGGGTTTTTCATTCTTAACTTCGTCTTTTGATTAGGAAGGTTAAGACAGGGGGTTACTCCTTTTAGGAGTGTTCCGAACGGAGCTTCCGTACAACTCGTTCATGAGCCCAAGCAGGCCAAGTGTTGTAACCATGCTCTGATACCAATTTGTAAGATACCCACTACGACATAATAAATTTTTCGCCTTCTCTCGAGGGATAGAATCCCCGAAGTCCTATGGGGGCTTAGCACAGGCTAGCTCTTCCTTTTTTCCACCTCCATGTGATCGTCGGTTATGACCACCGGCCAAACAACTAGGCGCCTTTTCGCATTTCATGACTTAGTGATATAAGCGAGTCGAGTCTTTCGACTCTGCAAACCCCGAAATGCCGAAATGCCGAAAAGGTTTCGATCAACAATTAGCCCCCTGGGCTATGCCTTGGCCCGTATAACCACTTCTCATAAGACCGTAGTCTTATTCCCTTCGGGACTTATCAATACGAGAGCCCGACCTCTTGTCAAGGAGACTCTTGAATTCCCGATTTCCGATTTCCCGAAATGGCCTTTGTCACATTAGCCCTCCTGGCTATGCCCTGATCCAGGTGACCATTCCTCATAAGACCTCTGTCCTATTTCTTTCGGGATTTATCAATACGAGAGCCCGACCTCTTGGCCTCTCGACTCCCAAAATGTCGATTCCCGAAAATCTGATGTGCCAATGTCCCAACCTCTTCCTTCTTCACGATTTCGTGTTTCCCAACACAAAAATGTCTGGACCCTTTTGTCCTCAGAACTCCCAAAGTTCCAAATTTCGAAATGCCGAAACCCCTCCGATCTCTTCCACGTGTCCTACTCCATCGAACGATCGTGATCCTTTCAGGGTTTATCAATGTGGGAGCCCGACCTTTTGTCAACGGAACTCCCTACATTGCCATTTCGAGATTTTGCGGATAGCGGTTTCGGGAATTGCGAGTGTGAGAGGACTCGTGCTTAGCTACCCCGGGTGACGAAATGCCAAAATGTCGGGATTTTAAGAGGACCATTCTTCCTCGTGCAGGAGAACTAAGACTTGCACCTTCAAATCCTTTTTTTTAGGTTCTTAGTAAGCTTTCCAAGAAGGGTGTCTCTATGGGGAGATCTATCCAGGGTATTACTTGAGACGGATAAGGGCATAGATTTCCCGAAAGAAGACTTGAAGTCCCAATTTAGTTCAATATACGTATATATAAATCTATCTATAAACATAAGACATACGTGGTCCTTCCAATAAAAGCATGCAACCACCATTTCTGATCAAAACACCACACAGACAGTCTTATACTCAAACCATTCATAAATTGCACAGACTATGAGCATACATATCATCATATAAACTTCAAGATACAAGATATAAAACACTTATCAGAAATAACACTAGGTGTGATTGCAACTGCTGAGAGGGGTGCTCATTTCCACCCAACCGTAGGCTCAGTGACTCCCAACGGATTTACCACTAGCCACCCCTGAGCTGAGACCACGATGCTACGAGACTGAGTCTCTGTTTGCTAGTGACTGAGAACGAAGGTTACTCTCCTTCTTCTCTGCTATCACTCACTCTGTATTTTTCCAGAGTTCTTTTCCTTCTCCTCTTCCCCTCGCATCTGCCCCCTTGATCGCACACTCTTCCTGCCTTTTCTCCTTTTGACGAGGTTGCGTGTGGCACGATCTTCCTCGCGGTGGTCAGGTCTGAGGACTCTACGGATGGGCAGTTCACCCCCATCCCTAATTACTCATGAGGAGCCATTTACCTACCAACTTGGCGAGTCATTTAATT
>ML816448.1:11884-27246 GCA_009831015.1 Picea engelmannii
ATATATATAATATCATTTACATTCATCGACCTTTTTCTCAAGGTCCATTCACATCACACATTCACATTTCTGAGTTTCCCACAATACTTGGCCAATATAGTTATTTTTACAGACTGGGGGAAACAGGGAGTTACAATACTGAAACTGACATTGGAATTGAGATAGAGCATGGACAAAGAGAGACCAAAACAACATAGAAACACTATTCATCGCAACTAGGAAACATGACGTGCTCCTTTAGGCTTGATGACGTTGCCAAACTCCATAAAAGGATGTCGCGAATTGATGAAAGGTAGTAAGATGGGCGCTTCCTAAGGAGGAAACAACAATCCTGGACCATAATCAAATTGAACCCCACACTGACATGGACAACCAACTAGAAGGTCAAACTTTTCTTCCATGTGAGCAACTCGAAACTGGACATATGCAACATCCCGACGTATATCAAAGACAAGGTCAAAATCCCAAGGGGAGGACAAACAACCGGTTCGTCAGCTAATGGAGTTGGCTAGGTCGATGAAGAAGGTGCGATCTTCGAATTCATAATGCCCGGAGGAGGAGAAAAAATCCCATGGATCCAATTTGCCATGCCGCCCCATTGTTGGGCGGAACCACAATCCCAAGTCTGAGCATCCCTGTCACCTTCAATGTGAGAATTCATATGAAAGTCAAAGCCATCTTGAGGAGGACCCTTTGGATCAGAAAGAGTAGGAAAGGCCATGGAGGAGCGAGAGATAAGAGATGAGCTACAACGAGCATTGGGGAGATGACGATGAGAGGAGACCCCTCCTCTTTGATAAAGCGCTCTATCTTGAGCCATAGAACCAAGAAGAAACCACCAAAGCAAACTCGAAGTTGGGCCTCCCCTATGCCTAGAGAAATAGCCAGACGAGAGCAGAGAAAAGTCACAAAAGCACAGGAAGACCTGTCGACGAGAGAGAAACTGCTGCAAAGGAAACAAGCTAAAAGGAACCATGGTGATTGCATAAAACAAAGTAGAGTGCGCAGTCGAGAGATTAATGGCCATAATGGCCCTGCAAACCTTCGTACGCTACCCAAGATCACATTCATCCATCGCACGCACCGAAGGAATAATCCAAGGAGCAAATGTCGTGAGGGAGTAAATGATCACACCCTTGACATTTACTAATTGCTTCAAGTCGCCAACAAAGGACCCTTGCTGACAAGGGGAAGACGTCTAGCTACGTACCTTCATGACACCCCATCTGGGGGGCTTTGAACTTTGTTGTTGACCAACCTTGTGCCCTGAAAAAAAAACAACCAAATTAGAATATAGTTTTTATTACACAAATTAGTAAGTAACTAATAAGATAAACATAAGGTTTCCATCTTAATATTTAAATACATAAACATTTTAAATGTCAACTTACATCAGAAATATATTTTAACGTGTTAGATGCAATAGAAATAGAAAAAATAGACATCCATTAAATTACTTGAATATTTTGAAATAACTACATAATGAATCTATATTTTGGGTTAGATGAAATGTATAAAATTGAATAACATTTTTAATTATATATTTTTTATTTATTAATCTTTTCAATATTTGTGGCAATTTTGATTTTTTCTAATGTTGAAATTTTATTTTTCTTAGAGAGTATAAGATATATGTTCCTCTCGATGCACGGTTTTAGCACCTAAATGATGGAATACAAATACAAATATTGCACAGTTTTAGAACCTAAATGATGGAATACAAATACAAATATTGGTAACTATATAGAGAACAAAGAGTATAGTGCACTACTTTTTTTAAGGATTGTTTTATATATCTTTGAAAATAATGAAGGCATTGAACCCCAAAATTAGTAATGTTTGAAGGTTTTAATATAATGAAAATGAATTCTTCATTAGTGAGTATAGGTCACTTTGTCTAGTAGTGAAGCTTATAAAATAAAATAAAATCATTCACGATTCAAAAGGTTATAGGAGAAACATGAACAATCTATTTTTTGCATTAATGGGTTATGCCATAAGAAAACTAAAAAAATAACATTAAAAACAATAACATAATTATATATTTGTAATGATAAAACAAGTCTATGTATGTTTGCAACTTCATTATCTATGAAGAATATGTGTAACAGATCATAGTGGTTCATCAAACAAGACAAATTGAAAGAGGGAAAAAACATTAATGTGTTATGTTTTATGCATTCCATATCATTGGCTTGGTTACTCCAAACCTAAGTTTGAAGAAGACACACATGATAAGACATGACACATAACACGAGATAGATGGGAAAAATAAATGTTATGAAACATGAGCACGTTCTTATGAAATTCAAATCTGCCACATGTACTAAGCTCCCACCTAGGTTTTGAATTTCATATCATAGAAATGCATGTGCATTCTTAGTGACTTTAAACATTACATGCACACCCAATGCACAATCTAAAATTGATACAGACAAATAGTTAATTGATCTTGACGCAACTGATTTAAGTAATTCATTTTACAATTCAAATTAGTTACATGTAGGCATCGAGTTCAACAATTGAGATTTAGATGGGCAAATGGCCCTACTTAGATAACTTAATGCCTAATTCAAACAAGATAGACTGACATTAATAACTTCAATGTTATTCAAACTCAAGGCCTTGAACATGGTTGGGGGAGGAAACCTAGGCCTTAGGCTCCAAATGAGGCTTCTAGGAACCTAGGGACACAAATAATGCCTTAAACCACCACATAGGACCTACTAATTCTATCCTTGGCCTCCAAGTGAGGGTATGGGTGTGATTTGGATGCCAGAGCAATAAGTATGGATCTTGAGGCTTTAGACATGGTTGGGAGAGGAAACTTAAGATTTAGGCCCTAAATGAGGCTTATAGGCATCCAAGGAGAGTATGACATGTTGAACCAAGACATAAGAACAATTGAGGATATCATTGGCCTCTAAGTGGGGATTTTGGCACCATTTAGATCTTTTGAGCACTAAGTATGGTTCTTAAGGTCCTAGACATGGTCGTGGGAGGAATCTCAAGCCCTAGGCATTAAATGATGCTTCTAGGCATCCAATGATATTGAACAATGCCTCAAACCACCACACAAGACCTCTTAAGGGTATCCTTGACCTCCTTGTGGGGATATGTGTGCCATTTGGATTATTTGACCCCTTAGTGAGGGTCTTAAGGCCTTAAACATGGTTGGGGGAAGAAACTTGGGCCTTAGGCCCTAAATTATGCTTCTAGGCAACTAGGGATAAGAAATATTCCTCCTCAGACCATCACACATGACCTCTCAAGGGGGTCCTTGGCATTTGAGTGGGGATATGGATGGTATATGGATGTTTTGAGCAATGGGTATTGAGGCCTTGGACATGGTTGGTGGAGAAAACCATGAGCTTAGGCCCTAAATGGGGCCTCCATGCACCTAATAACAATAATAATGCTTTGAGGCCCCTTGCATGGCCCACGATCCTTACTAGGAACCATTAGGACCTAGGTCCCTAGCTCCTACACCTAAACTAAGCCATCCATGGCACACCAATTGTCAAAGATATTCCCATATGCCACTCATAGGTAGATGATTCCCTTTATAGGGTCTTTGTGGTGTTTTAGGGCATCATGCATGTCATGCGATATGAAACAAACTATTGGGGCCTAATCACTTAGCTTTTGGAATTGAAAAATCCCATGAAGCCATGAGACACACCCATACTACACTAAAATTTAAAATTGTGAATGCATTTCACTTATAGGGAAGTAATTCCCTCTACAATGCATTTAGGGTAGTTTGGGGCCATATCTCTGAGCCATGAACCCTAGATGAAACTATTAGGGCCTATGTCTCTAGGTTTTGATCCTAAACCATGGCCTCAACCACAAGACCTATCCTTCCTAAACAAAATGTCAAACTCTTAATCATATCCTAATTGCAAGTCAAATGTTAGATCTCCAAAAGCTTTGGAAATTTGAGGCCCTATGTATGGCTTGTGAATCAAAGAAGAAACTATTAGGGATATGTCCTATAAATGATTTTATAGGACACGAGACTTATCTATGTTTCTCCAAACATAAAAATTCATCTCATATGGATAATATTTCCTCTATAAGAAAAACTTGGTGGCTCAAGGATCTACATATGGTCCATGATCCTTAGGACTACCTCATAGGAACTAAGTCCCTAGTTTTCATACTTAAACCATGCCTTTGCCTACATGATCCATCAATGTTATGCTAAACATCAAAATTGTTTTGAAATCAAACTTGTAGGCCAAAGATTCCCTTCATAGGGCCTTTGTGCTAGTTTCGGTCCTTATGCAAGTCTTGTGAGCCCTAGAAGCAATTATTGGAGCCTACGTGTGTAATCTTCATCCCCAAACCATAAATGTACACACAAGGCCCATACATGGTGCACTGATCATTGGGATATTTCTCATATCTCACTTGCAACCAAAATACTCCTTTTATAGGTCCTTTGTGATGATTAAGGGCTATGAGCATGGCTTGTATTGAGCCCCAAAAGTAAATTTTATGGTCTAATTCATTTATTTTTGGCCTTGAGCCATGCTCTAGGCAATGACATCCATCCATACTTTGAAAAATGTTAGAATTATGACCATCTCCCACACATACACCAAAGAGATTACATGTACATGATGTTTGTTGTGGTTCATGACCCCATGCATGGCCCATAGAAAGCATTTTTATATTGTAATCATAATCCAAATATTATCTTTACAAGGGTTGTATGGTGGTTTGAGACCTTGTGCAGGGCCCATGAGGATTAAAAGCAACTCTATGGATATGTATGTATAGTTTCCATCCTTGAACCATAGACTGGGACATATCCCACTCATAGGAGAAGGATTCCCTCTATAGGGCCTACATCACGGTATGCACCCCATACATGGCCCATTAGATTTAGAAAAACTTATTAGGCATGATGTCCTTGGCTTATGGCAGGGAAACCATGAAAATCATGTCCATATCCCATTTGTGGAGTAAATGTTCCTTATACTGGGATTTTGTGATACTTCACACCCCCATTCATAATTTATGAGTTTTAGAAGTGACTATGAGGACACAAGTCTATGGTTATTGGAGTTAATTGGGTCTAGCTCAAGTGGTTGGGAGGAATGATTGTTATCCTCCTCACTCGGGTTCAATTCCCCCAAGTGACATGTTGAGCTCTTAATAAGTATATTATTGTAATGGCTCCATGTCTTGTTGTTCACTGGTCTTGTGCCCTTAAGATTATAGGGTTTACTTTAGATACCATCCTCGAAATGAGAGGAAATACTCGGGGGTTTTCCTCAAGCAATGTAACCTAGAAAAAAAAGTCTATGGCTATTGGCCCTAAAGTACTTAATTTTTTGGCCTCAAACCATGGATTCATCCATGAACACTAGTTATTAATAACACATACACATTTCTATATGCCATGAACACACATTATCTATGAATTGATTTTCTTATGTACTTCATATCACATGCACATTCTTGGCCTCATATAGGAATGCACACACGTTATGTTTCTATATAAACAAAAGATACACACATCCCAATATCATCTCTATCCAAATACTTGTTAAAATGCTTTTGAAAACTATGAGAAATGTTTGTATCTTTTGAAACAACAAAAGACATTTTGTTCTATTAGTAATATTGTCTAGGTGTGGGGCTTCTTTTGGTGATGATATGATCAATGCTCAATGAATGGCAAGTACCCTTGACCTTCATATTTTATGTAATGTTTGATTTCTTTTGCCTAATGGAAAATATAAAGAACACACACATTATCTATGAACTGATTTTCTTATGTACTTCATATCACATGCACATTCTTGGCCTCAGATGGGAATGCACACACGTTATGTTTCTATATAAACAAAAGATACACACATCCCAATATCATCTCTATCCAAATACTTCTTAAAAAAATGCAGAGCAATATTGAACTATTGGGAATATTTGAACAATTATAAATCTAGCAAATGCTTTTGAAAACTATGATAAATGTTTGTATCTTTTGAAACAACAAAAGACATTTTGTTCTGTTAGTAATATTGTCTAGGTGTGGGGCTTTTTTGGTGATGAAATGATCAATGCTCAATGAATGGCAAGTACCCTTGACCTTCATATGTTATGTAATGTTTGATTTCTTTTGCCTGATGGAAAATATTAAAAGATTTTTTTTTAGCACGAGAAAAGAGTCATAGCCTTTTAGGGTTCCCTACATCTCAAAGATGTTGCTACCTTATAGAAATATAGCCACATGAAAAAAGAAATCTGTTTCTAGCATGTAGGAATCAACGATGGAAAGGGAACCCTAACTCAATTGAGTTGGGCCCTCAGGTAATCTATCTCAACCAGGTTTTAGGTTTAGTTGTCTCTCAAAGCACTCTTTCACCTATTCAGTGTGTGTTTGCCAAGTAAATATCTAAAGGTCAGAATCTCCCATCAAGAAGGTAGTCAAACTAAAGCAACATCCCTATAATATTAGAGAGAATACTTCAAATTGTTTTCTAAGATACGGTACCACTACATGGCACACAAGGACGTTATGACATACAATGCGTAGGTCTTTCATGACTTGACATCCCATTCAATGAATCATACTATGAGCAGCAACTCACAACACCTCTTGTATTACCAAACTAAAATCCATCCGATTATGAACTCAAGACAAGTTTCAAAGTTAAATGTCTTGCTCGTTAAACTTATCATCACCAATAACCATCACAAGAGCATAATCTGTCCTTGAAATGATGGAAACGACTTATGTCCTTTGGCAATAATTCCTCTCTTGGAAATCCTTAATATGTACATAGTGCTGCTATGGCAATCACCACATACACAAAGGTTCTTCATAATCTGGGTAGTGGTCCAATGACTTGTGTTGAGATGTCAAATGCAATGGCTAACTTCTCAATCTGATAGTAGCATGTCTTCCTTTCCCTCCTCCAGATAATGGAAACCAAAGTTTGTGTCAGGCACATACCTTTCTTCTCTCATCTCTTTATTCAAGGTTTCCAACATTGCATATTTTTTCTCAAATTGAGGGTACAACATGTCTCCCACAAAAAATCTATGAACCTTCTTCTTTATGTCAATCCAACTACATCCCGGTGTCTTTTTCAATCCCCTCTCTTTCATTAGTGTTCTCACCCTCGCAGCATCTGCCCACCTGTTTGCCTCGGCATAGATGTTTGACAAAAGAACATAACATGAAGCATTCTGAGGTTCTAATTCTATAATGTGCTCTGCTACACATTCACCCAGTGCAATGCTGCTATGAATTCTGCAAGCACCAAGCAAGGCCCCCCACACATTGGCAGTGGGTTCTAATGGCATCTTTTTGATAAACTCATATGCCTCATCAAGAAGCCCAGAACGCCCAAGCATATCAACCACGCACGCATAGTGTTCTACTCTTGGTGTGACGTCGTAATATGGATTCATACTATTAAAATAATGCCACCCCTCTTCCACTAGGCCTGAATGACTGCATGCTGACAAAATAGATATGAAGGTGACATGGTTCGGTTCTATGCCTTGCTCTAGCATTTTGTCAAAAAGTGCAAGTGCATCCTCAGCATGCCCATGCATTCCACACCCAGAAATCATTGCATTCCATGAGACTACATTTCTTTTAGACATTTTCTCAAACAACAGGTGTGCTGTGTCTATGCTCCCACATTTAGCATACATATCTATAAGGGAATTGCACACAGCAATATCCGATTCAAAACCGTTTCTAATTATGTAAGCATGGATCTGCTTACCTTCTCCTAGAGCTGATAAATGGGCACATGACTGGAGAACACTCAAGACAGGAATTGGATCAGTTTTAATGCCTTGCACTTCCATGTCCATGAAGAGAGTCAAGGCTTCATAAGCATGTCCATTTTGCACATAACCAGCAATCATTGCACTCCATGAAACCACATTTCTTTGACACAATTTATCAAAAATATGCCTTGCAACCTCTATTCTCCCACACTTGGCGTACATGTCAATTAGGCCAGTTCCCACAACAACATCCTTATCAAATCCATTTCTAACAATATAACCATGAATCTGCTTACCTTGTTGCAGATCAGAAGACCGTGGAAAAGATGGAAGAACACTCCCAATAGTAACTGAATCAGGTTTTATGCCTTGCAGTAGCATTTGAGCAAATAGCATTGTCGCTACATTGGCATGTTCATTAAGCATATAACCAGCAATCATCGCATTCCACGAGACCACACTTCTTTCAGGTATCCTCTCAAACAATTTGCATGCTATCTCTAAAGTCCTGCATTTGGAATACATGTGAATGAGGGCATTGCTAACAACAACATTGGACTCTAATCCATTTCTAATTACATAACCATGGATCTGCTTACCTTGTCGCAGAGCTGGTAAAAAAGCACACGCAGGGAGAACGCTTACTACAGTAACGACACTAGGTTTCATACCTTGCCACTGCATTTCACCAAAAGACTTCAAGGCTTTGCCGGCATGGCCCTCCTGGGCATACCCAGTAATCAATACATTCCAAGAAATCACATCTCTGTCACGCATGTTGTCAAACAACTTCTCTGCAGTCTCCAACCTTCCGCATTTGGCATACATATCTATGAGGGCATTGCACAAAGCATCTGACTCCAATCGCCTTCTGATCACAAAAGCATGAATCTCCTCACCGTGTTGGAGGGCTGTCAATTGCGTGCAAGCCGCGATAACAGTCACCATTGTAACGGCATCTTTCTTTACTCCTTGCAGCTGCATTTCTCTGAAAAGCATCAGAGCATCATCTGCATGTCCATTTTGTGAATACCCAGCAATCATAGAATTCCAAGAGACCAAATCTCGTTCAAGCATTTTGTCAAACACTTGGCGTGCATCCTCCACACTCCCACATTTGGCATACATGGCTATAAGTGAATCCGCCACAAAAACATCCGATATAAACCCTGTTCGAACTATATCGCCATGAATCTCGATACCCACTTGCAAATTCAATAGGCTCGTGCATGCCTTCAGTAGAGAAGGAAAGGTAAAGCCGTTCGGTTTCATATCTGCGAATTCCATTTGTCTATACAATTCAAGCGCTTGCTCGGGGGAATCATTGTTTGCATACCCTCTGATCATCGCATTCCACAATGAAACATCGCGCCCGCATGTTTCATCAAATATAAGGCGTGCGCAACCCATTTCTCCCAACTGGGTGTACACTGCAACCAATTTTGTGAGCAAAAAGGTGCTGCGATCAAGTCCTGTAGTGATCATGCGGGCATGAAGCTGTTGCAGTTGTTCTATGTTGGCACAAGCCTGCAAAACAGAAGCAAATGCGTTGGGATTGATATTGTTGGAATAGGGTTGACGTTTGCCAGAGGCGGCGATGGTAGAAGCAGTGTGATGGATAAGTTCGGCATTTGTATTCTGAAACGAGAAGAGTGTATTGGTTTGTTTGCTAACGGTGGAACTGCAAGAGTTATCCAAATTTTGATGTAATAACGCAGGAGATTGGTAGGGCAAGTCCATTGCACAGGCCATGACTGATTTGGAGTTTAAATCAAACTAAATCATATGGTTGAATCGAGTACCACATAGCCGAATCATTTTAGATAATTTTCAATAAGATAGATATAATGTGCGGCGGGGTTTGCATAAGCGTTTTGGTTGATATCACATAAATAAACATTATATTTTTAAAATTAAGATTCAATTTATAAATTTTAGAAATTCAAACAAAACAACAGCAAAATTTTGAAAATTTATCAATTAATAAAATACACGTATGGATAACATAACACTATCAAACAAGGCTGCTTGGCAGCGTAGTCCAATGATGGAACTGTTCGATGCAAAATGTATATCATGGAAATGTTGTGTGCAACATGTATATCAGGGAACACAGGGCATAAAATTTCGTTAGCGTTAACGCGCGACCCCGTGGAGAGATAATTGGTTAAGTGTGTCGGGTTGAAGTGGGATAGGAAAAAGTAGTAGAAGTAGATGGAAACTGCAGCGAAGATGTGGTAAGTAGCATGAAACACAGGTGGTATCCATGCATTAAATGACGCGTAGCATGTAGAGCACCTTTTATTTTTTTACTGTATTTAACAAAATACAATTTGTGCATAGTGGAAGAAAAAATTTGGAAATTTAAATGCATTTGTCATATAGACTGGTGAAAGATAAAAATGTATATAGACCGGTGAAAGATAAAAATGTATGAGGACATAAATTTAAAAGGAGATAAAAAAACAGTTTTATTTGAAATATCTCAAAAAATAAAAGTTTGTTACATATTACTGGAAATTTTGAAATATATCAAAAAATAAAAGTTGTTACATATTATTGGAAATTTCATTGTGTTTTTCATAGAGACTGGGATTGGGGCTCCTATGGACCATAAGAGAAATATGTACAAGAAAGAGAATTGTAGAAAGAAGATAAAGTGCAATACCTGCAAAAAAATAAATTGAAAGATATAAGTTTTTGGCTACACATTTCTATTTAAAAAAGTGGAATAACTGGGTTGATAAACAAAGCAGGGTGTGATCAGTAGACTTACAGTGATGGTACATATGAGCCCTTTTGCTATTTGTTTATAGCTGTCATTTCATTGATGTCGTCGACAACTGTTGGAATCGTGACAACTGCCTGTTGCCTTTCGTCAACGGCCTGCTTCAATTATCTTTCGAGCCATTCTTCAATATAGCTTCTCATTGGGGCGACGTTGATCTCATTCCAGATTTTTATCTTGAAAACATCGTTTTCTAATTCTCGGAAGTCGATAGAAAGATTACATAGAGTCTGATGAATTTCCTCATTTTGTACTGAATAGTCGACTAGCCAGTCGTCGACGTGAGCTTGATCATATTCAAGGATGTTGTAAAACTTTCCAAAGACAACGCCTTAAACATATCAACCTTTTTATCGAACTCTTGCCTAATTAAGGGTAAGGAGTTTGCGATTAAGTCGGGGTCTTGGAAGTCGTTGGTCTTTCCGACTAAGTTTATTCTTGACATCCTTGTGAATAATTTATCTTTCTTTGATATGGCTTGTTCACATGATTGAACAATGAGATGCAGGTTCTTCACTTTTTCTTTCTAGCATGCATTTAATTGACTGATCTGGTTTTTGGATGGAAGATCTTGTTGTCTTCTTTTTGTTTCTGTCATATTGTTGACAATGGTGCCAAAAGGAAGGACCGTGTTTAAATAGAAATGTTCTTCATCTTTTAACTCTGCCTGCAAATGTTCAAACAAACTATGTGCCCTGGTTCCAAGGAAAGTGATGGTTTGTGATGTTTTCCACGCCTCAGTAACCAGTTCCATTCTTTTCTTGATATTATTCTTTACATATCCTCTACATGATGCGAGGAGGCTGGAGGATCCTTTTAAGTTGGTTGCAGGGGTGGCAAGCATGGCTATTGCCAAAGGATTGACAAGCAATGGCATATGAATCAAAGCCTCTTCCAATTCCTTGACCCGATCCTTCAGTTTGGCATTCTCGGTGTCAATGCCTCCAATGGAATCATGAAGTGCATCTTCGCTCACCTTGTGAAGTTGACAAATTTGGGACGATCGCATGTTGGCAAGGTCAACCTCTGAACGATATTTTCCTTTCTTATTTTTTACATCCTTTTTCTCAATTATCAATTTTTTGGACTGGCTGTAAAAAACAACGCTCTGGAACACGAAGGATTCATATTCGTAAAAAAATTTAGTATCAGATATGTTCATTGGACGACTATGTTGGATGGCATCTCTAGGCTGATCAAGGTAACGAAGCATGCTATCTAGATTAGTGCCAAGTTCCATGTTCTTACTCTGAATTTTCGGCTCTTCCTCCTATCCCACATTTTTTTTTCTCTTCTTGTCTACTGGAAACTTATGAGAACTATCAATTTTAGAGTGAGGAGGATCATTATCTCCTCCTCCGTTTGAAGAACTCTGAGTTGCTTTGTTGTTGTGGTGGGCCGTTGGAGCGATGCTCCGTGATGTCATACTTTTTGGAGTGTTATTTGTCGATTGAATACTCTTGTCACCAGGGCTTTTCCCCTGTTTCTTGTACAATTTAGTGTTTCTTTGTAGTGTGTCTACGTCGCCGACATCAGAAGTAGGAGCATTGCCGCTAGTGTCTCTGTTTTCAGACAGGTGTTTTTTGAAAAAACAGTCGTCGAGGCCAAGTGTTTGTAAATGTTGTCGAAAAATATTATCTGGGTTGAACCCTCTTATGATTTCATCATATCTCAGGTTGAAGTTGCTATAATGCATTGCGAATTCATCAATTTTGTTGACTTTTTTTAACACGAACTCCCTGACTTTCCAAGGTAGAGGAATGAATTGTTTTTTTCTCTTCTTTTGCAATAGATTCAACCAATAGTTGTATTGTCGTGCTACTTCTGCAACAAACATTTTTCCGTAATGTGACATGGAAGGAGAGCAGTTTTTTCCATGGAGCCAAAAAATCTTATCACAATGTAATTATCCAAATGTTCAAGTGTCCCCTTCCTGTCCAAAAAACTGGTTTCCTGTTCATATATGCGGGAAGCATCTTCTCCTAACAACAAAATTTTGAAAACAGACACAAAGCCATTAAAAACCTCATAAAAATAGTGGGAAGCCTTATGCTTCCACAAGGCCTGGTACCAGAACGTTACTGGGTCGAATTCCCAGTTGACATTCTTGGACGGAGATAGTTCTGGAAATTGACAACAATGTGCTACCGCAAAAACTAAGTAGGACGACATATAAAATTTATTTTCCCTTTTGAAGCTTGAAAATTGGGAACAGATTTCATGGGAAATTAACTTGCCATAATAAAAAATGGTTTGTTCGTTGACTGTGAAATACAAAATATAAAGAACCATCTGGGAAACAGTTGTCGTGGACACCTGTCCCGTTATTCTTGTAAACAACCAGACAATTTTCGCGAAATGGATTTCTAAATGAACTAACCTGCAAGCTTGTGATATCTTCACGAACTAGAATCAGATCTTCCAATAAATGGGGCAAGAGGTCCAACCCGTTATTATTCTTTGCTAGGAACTATTTGCAATCTTCTCCTCCGAACATCAATGTTGGCTCCAACAATGTTAACATCTAGCGGAAGACCTGAGGTGACAAAGAAATAGAAGAGCGGTCTCGTAGTGGAATAATTCTTTTGTCTGAAATAAATTTATCGGCGCACCAAGAGACCAGATCCTTATAGTCAAAAACCTCAGGGATACAGCCTGCACGAGCAATCCCAGAGGTCCAAATTACTTGGTTCTCTGCGGCAGGGGTTGATTAATAAGAATATGCCCTGGACCACTGGAAGTTATGGTCCTCGCGCCCGAAGATGTTCATTGTATATCCACAAAACTATTGTCGAGCTGATGCCATAGGTTTATGAGAACGTTGGTTTGCTCTAGACGATGGTTGAAATGAACACTTAGAGCCGATAATGTAACTCTCCGCTAAATCTTGGTTAAATGCTTATGAATGGGAAAGCTCCTTGAGCCTTTCACTGATTAATGACAATCTGTATGGGTGGTGCATGATGAACTGTTAGCAGTAAATCTTACTTATTGCATATTTAGAAATGCGAAGGTGGCAAGTACGATGAAGAACAATTAAGGATTGGAGGTTTCATTAATGTGTCAAGGCGACAACATGCGAACGACATTTCATGATTTTGAAATCAACACTCGGAAGGGATAATATAACCCCCCGCAAATCTTGGTTTAATGCGTATTAATAGGAGATCTCCTCGAACCTTTCGCCCATCAATGACAATCTATATGGTTCCTACATGATGAGATGTTAGAATTAAATATCAGTAATTGCATATTTAGAAACAAGATATGTATGTATATATATATATATACATAAACATTTTTTTTTCTTTTATTATAGACAAGTACGAAGGTCACGAAGATGGGGGAGAGCAAGGAACGAATGACAAGGTTTGAAAAACGATTGGATGGGATTCAAAAAGGGTTACAGGGATACTCAAGAGAGACAAGTGTTCCTTGGTCAAATTTTATGTATTGGAATTTTTTATTGCAAAACATGTAAAACGGAAGAGAGCATGATGGGGCAGTTCAACTGTCGGTTTGTATATTTGCGGAATTTCGGTAAAGTGACTAAGTATGGAATAGGGAAATGGTCAGGTGGACTTGTTCTCAGAAGCGAGGATTGAAGTTTTCGTGAACGGACCAACCTGATGATGTGCAAATGAAAATCCATGATGTTTGAAATTAACGCTTGTTAATTGCATGCCTAGAAATAAGATCTTATATATAATTGGTAATTGCTAATTACAAAAGGGCACATGCACAGGAAACAACAACTAGGAACTGGATATTTCTTGAACCTGCCAAACCGATGATTCTCAAAATAAATTCGAAGAAATAGTGAAGTATGGAAAGCGGACATACGAGCTTCAAAATGGGGTGACAATAGTTCTACAGAAGATGTGAGGACCCGACGATTAAATTGTATTTCTCGGAAGTTTTCAGTGCAAAATGTGTACCATGGAAGAGGGCATGATAGGTAGACCGTAATACAGAAGACAGTATGATCTGAGTCTGGTTGTAAATTTGTATATCACGGAAGTGACGATGCTGTTCATCAGCGACTAGGAATACGATCCATGAGTTTACTTTGTTCTTGGTTATATGCTTCGTCTGTCAATTTGTATATTACGGAACTTCGAGTCATTTTTTTAGCCATCCAACCCACAATTCTGGTTGTCAATTTGTATAGTGTGGAACTCTGGGTGTTGTTTGTAGGACAAGGAACTATAGAGAAAATTCTTTGCCCTTTAATATAACTTATGTGACGCAAATGTAGTATGTGGCTCGTTTTAGCACTTTTCCATCCGTAAAGAATGAAAATCTTGAGCCCACCAGCCCTGGACCCCGTGTGTCAATTTGTATATCACGGAGCTCCGAATGTTGTTTGGAGGTCACAGAAAAATAGAAGTGCAATGTTGAGCCAGCTAGCGCGCAAGTCCGCCTGTCAATTTGTATATCGTGGAACTCTGGGTGCTACTTGTTGGAAATGTTTAACAGGTAGCATATGCTTGTCATTGATGGCAAGTACAACAATGAAGATGGCATGTATACAAGAAGAATGTACAAAGGATTGTTGGCATGTTATACAGGATGACAGGCAAACAAAAGACAAAGCTCAGGAGGCATAGCGCTCTTATACGTGCAAGGAGCACAGGAAAGAGACTGAGAGCCGTCGGATCTCACTTGGAAATCCCGACAGTTGTTGGATCGGGCGAAGCTGCGCAGATGTTAAGCGCAGGAGTTGGCGTGCAGAAGAGAAGGAAGACAGAGATCCACAATCACAGGATCTCATTCAAATTTCCCGAAAGAACGAGGGCCGTCAGATCAG
>ML816448.1:46805-72640 GCA_009831015.1 Picea engelmannii
ATATTAGTTTTTTTATCTAGGGGAATCGGTAACTACAACGGTATCTGGCTCGCGTGACACGGGGTCGAATCCCGATGGCTTCCGTATAACCCCTAGGGAGAACCACACTGCCTGCAAGTCTGGCCTCCAGTTAAGACAAGGTTTGAACTTGTGACCTGCTTAGCAACATGAACGCCTTAACAACAAGTCTGTTAGCCACTAGACTGCACCCCTGCGGGCTATATTAATGAAATAATTTATGGAAATTAAAAAAGAAGAAAAAAAAAGGGCTGTAGAAAAACAATCTAATTAAAATGTTCACACATTTATGTTAAATTGTTCAACTATTAGTATGATTTATGTTAAATTGTTCAACTACTAATAGTATGATTTGTGATGCTTTATTGTAATTTAATGTTTCTTGTCACACTAAAATGGTGTAAGGAGAATTTATTATTATAACAAGGCTACATGGTAGCAAATACCTCTGAAAAAGTATGAAGACAAAGTATAGAAGTGTATAGGGAAATGATAGAAATGCAGGTGCTAAGGAGAGAACATATGAGCACCAGGATGTAAGCAGATTTTTATTTGGTCAAGTTGAGCGCTCAAAGTCTTCATTCATTTTTAGGTGATTTTAAGTGAGGAAATACATCCTCACTTTTTCACACAGAGTTTTCTTAATAAAATTTACCAAATTATTGTCATTTGTGCTAAAATATTTGCTAGGAGAATTCAATCTTACCATAACATGTTATGAGATTTATAAAAAAAATTGAGTAAAAGATTCTTGCTCTAAATAAATTTAACATTTTATTAACAAATATAATTTATTAATAAAAATAATATTAATATTAATGATTAAGTCTACATGATAGATATTTAACTAATACATTACGATAAATGTCATTTATAAATCTATCATTTATAATCAAGATTTAAAACAAATTTAAATAAAAAGATAGTGAAACCATTTGATAATCAAGGTTTGTGCAGTTACTTCTACAATCATAATCCTCCACCCACCAAGACTTGAAGCCTCCACCCACTAAGACTTTACCTTGGATTTGAGAAGGTTGGGGTAATGTGATCTTGGGAAAGTTAATTATGTCCTCTCAATTGAAATTTTTTCTCTTTCATTTTGAAATCCTATAGGACAAGAACATGGTCCTGATCAAGATTTCTTTGTTGTGTGAAGATGTGGGATTGTATTTGTTTTCCTTGGTCCAAGCATTTCAACTTTTCCTCAGTGGGAAGAGATACATAGATGGTATAGGTTCATCTTGTGGGGCTTCCTCTTCATCTTTGGTAGTTAGAAAACCTAAAACCCCTTATGGAATCTATGGGTTTCTTCCAATAAGCATCTCTAAAAATCGTAAAAAAATGAAAGGGAATACTCATATACTATTTTTATGAACGTGAATGGTATCTTAAAGGATAAAGTATGTGATCTCCAATATTAAATGAGCCAAGTAACAATAAACTTTCCTTCACCATTGAACTGAAAGCTCTTGAATCTTGGTCCAAATACTTTTTACTGAAGGCCATCCTACATATTATAGTGATCGCAAGGGATGACATGGTTCTGTTGATGTTTAAAGTACGATAGCCCTTATAGGCATTTGAATTCATAATAGAGTGAATCATAGCAGAGACTTCATCTTCTCTAATGAAACAAAATTAATCTAAGCTCCTAAAGATCAACAATTCCAAAGCGCAGAGCTTACACATTTGCCTCTAGTAAGTCCTATACGGAGAAAAGATGATGTTTGCAAAATTATGTGACAAATGTTTAGGAGCGGCTGATGGACCTTTGTTTGTGAAAATCTCATCATGGGTCTTGATAAATTCCTTGTCCATCTCTAGAGAGGAGACAACTAGGGTGGGGTGGAGCCAAGGTAGAGAAACATGAGAGTCTCATGTTTCATATAGAGAGTAGCCAATTATCGGTGGGGAAGCTTTTCCAGCATGTGAAGGTTTTCAATAATGGGCAACATGAAAGGCGCTAGGGGTAGCCTTTCCTTTCTTCTCCTCGAGAAGAAGCTCCATGTCGCTACCAATACAACAAAAAAAAGAGTAGTGGTGAATTTAACATAAAACTATATGGTCTCTGAAACTTGTCGTTGTTGAAATCCCAACTCCTTCATCATTATTTTGCTCAACCAGGCACCTACAATACAATTAGCTACACCAAATACAAACTGGTGCAAGCTTCTTATAACTGCATCCAACATTAAAAAATGTCTTATTTACACATCGTGAGGACGACTTTCTATTCATTTACACCTATCGACGACTTTTGATCCATTGACATATAGATGTTGCACATGTATATAACAATGGTTCCATCATTTGACCATCTATTAATTCAACATTGACCAAAACTTTATGAATGTTTTCTAAAGTATGAAATTACAAATGGATTATATATATATATTTTAATTATTGAAATTATTTATCTTTCATTTGATCGGCTATGGCGATGGATGTCTCGAAATGAATGTCATTTTAATAATTTTTACACATTTTACAGCGTTGAACCACAACAAATGTTTGGTAATCGACACGATTTTAATGATTTCACAAGATTTTTACAGATGTTTATTTCAAGCCTTGTATGGAAAGTAACATGTTGGCACAAGACCCTGATTGTGTAAAGGCGTATGGTAACATGACCAACAAATGTCGATCGATCATAAAACCCAATATATAAAGATGGATAGCAATGGAGGGGATTTCATTGAAATTTACCATTATTTGTGTGATATTTGAGGATGAGACCAATGTCCTTGAGATGTGTACAAGGTAGAGTGTTTTTGTTGGGAAGGGAAAATATTATTTATCATTTTAACCCGAGCCAAGCCACCCGCTCATAAGAATTCACATTTTATATTTTTCTTTTTAATGACTTGTCTTCAATGGAACAAAAATAAAAAACACAAATTTTAATTGGACAATAGACTGTGTAACATAGAATGGAGTATTTTAGTTGAAATAAATAATAATGTTTCATATTCAGTAAGAAACAACCAGAACGAAGAATATGTTACATGCAAGTATGGAATTAGTGATAGTTGATATGCAACAACTACAATTAGGTCATATTTGTTACACCACATTTTTCTAACATTTGCTCATATTTTTGTTGTTGTTGTGGTTGGTGGTATTATCGGTATTGGTCTCATCTTCTCTTTTGGAGGGGTATATACGTTTCAATGCCATTTTATGGCGTATCTGGTGTATAACGAGCGCCAACTCCTTCTGGTGTCTAGTTTTATAGATTTCCGACCCTCGATCGTACTAATTACTTGAATTTATGCAAGTTGAACTGGTTGGAGGATATTACGAGTCACGATGCAGGCGATAACATAAAATTTAGGTTTTTGATGGCTTTTACCACTACAATGTTAGCTTGGAGCATGGTGGAATTCAGTGATTCAATGGGTGACGAGCTTCAAAATTCCAAAGTTGTGATTCGTTGGGCTTCCAATTATTTCCTAAATGATATTACTCACTTGGGTAAAATATTCATGCAAGTATGACCAATGAAAACCATAGCCTGCTCCACTAAACCTAGGAATTCCTAAGAATCTAAAAGACAATAAATGCTTACATAAATAAATTCTTATCAATTTGTGCTTACCAAGGTCGATGATCCAAACATTGATCACAATTGTTGGGAGAGACCAGAAGACATGGATACATCTCGTACAATTTACAACATTGATGCACTAAATGGCCATCTTACTTGTGTTTCCTATGACAAAGAGCTCTGTTAGTCCAATAAACAATAACATTTGGGCATAGAGTTATATCCTATGCAGAAATAGAGAGGGGAAATTAACTTATGATAACATTAAATCCTTGCAATTATCTTTGTCATTTTAAAAGCATAAGGGAAAATCAGAAAACAGACCAATCATCATTTAAGAAAAACAGAATCCAATGCAGTCGATGGGAATCAAGGAGGCTAAAAGAGTAAATCTCTTTAATTACTTCAATGTCAAGAAAATACAGTTATATGCGGCCAAAATTTTACATCAACACTGCCATTTCATTATGTCCAGAAATTTATGCTAGCACTATTATGATTTTATAAAACCAAACCCTCTCACACACTCAAGACTAGACATTAATTGAATAAAGGTTAGACCTCAATACATATCCCATGCCACTAAATCCACTCAATTTTTTTCAATTAACCAGAGACTTTGATGGATCTAACCTCAAGCTTAGGCTGAGGCTATTTAGGGACCATGATAGTAAGCACTTTTCTTTCCATTGTAGCCTTCACCTGGTCCACCTTGGCATTTTCTGGCAAGAAGAAATGCCAAATAAATTTCCTGTGAGATTGTTCAATACGGTGCCACATGTTGTTGGTTTTCTCTTCTTCTTTCTTTCTTTCACCACTTATTTGCAGAACTTGGTCATCTTCCACCTCTATCTTTACCTCCTCTTTCTTCAGACCTGCCATGAATAAAAAAATAAATCCTGGGCTCTAAATACCAACCAATCGACCATTAATAACCAGAATAACTAAAACCCTTTAAATGTCAAGCAACAAGCGTGATGATTACTTGGAAGATCAACCTTGAATATGTGTGTGTTATATTTTTTCTTCCATTCGAACTGAGTGTTGGCTATGGCTATTGCATCATCGCTTGAAAAGTGCTCAATATCCCTAAAAAATGGAGACTTCCCTGCTTGAAAAGGGTCCCATAGATCCAATGATAATGGATCCTATACGTTGGATCGCCTGTTGAAGAAACAAGGAATGAGATACATGCTTGCAATGAATATCAAATCTTTAAGGTAAGTGTGAATTGTGGAAGGACAAGTGATGATTTATAACAACAATGAGAGATAGGTAGAATGTTCAAGAATGAAGTTGCTTCTCAAATGTTCCAACTATCTTCCACCAGATTCTTCTAGGGGATTCCTTCACATAGTTACAGACTTATTTTCCCTCTTACCAGACTGTTCTAGGGGTTTCCATTTCGTAGTTACGAAGTTGTTTTCCCTCTTTATAAATTTTAGCGGAAATCATGATTCTATTTACTAGATTGTTCCAGGGGATTTTTTCATAGTTATGAACCAATTTTCCCTCTTTATAAATTTTGGTGGATATCGGGATTCCATTTAAATGATGTTCTTTCTCCAACCTTAAAACATAAAACTTCAAATGTTAGACGATCTTTCTTGAATTAAGTATTGCCATATTGCTTTAGTAATTCTGCTTGTTTTTTCCATGTTCACTGGAACGTCCAATCTTTGAGCCATTATTCTTCTTGATCCTATGATTCAATCCACAACAATGATGGATTCTCGATCTTTCAAATTTCATCATGTATTCTTTCGTTTGGACTCCATTTCTCTGAGCTAGAAGTCTTGCTACACCACCACACGCTTCGCTTCGTGTGGTTTTGAAGCTCTGAGCCACTAAGGAGGTCGTAAGGTAAGGGTGAGAGGTCGTAAGGCAATGCCATGCTCATGCATGGACTACAACAAAGAATTGACTGTAGTAAACAACTTGCAGTGCAGTCACTACAGAAACTGTCACTCTACACTTACATCAACAACAATAAACTACATGTAACCATCACTTTACACTTACATCGAGTGCAATAAACTACCTGCAATGCATCGACTGCAGGAACCTTCACTCTGCGCTTAGACTGACGACAAGTTTTTATTTATTGAAACATTAAAACTCTTGGTCACTCCCAATAAGGTCGTCATCGGTCTAGCAATAACACCTCAATTCTATCCACCAATTGAATAACAAATAAATAAGTTTAAATAATTAAAAATAATAATAAAATTTAACATTTAATTGAAAACTATAGAAACAATGCACACATTTTCGGTCAAACGACAGATTAATTGGTGGTCAGTGGGCGAACTCATCGCTATATACCAGCCTTTCGGCAGGTATAATAAGAGTAGATTTAATGTTATTTTTCTTTGTATTTATTTGAATTTAGTTTTCTTTGATCTAAGATTAATGATGATTTGACTACTTACCAAGGTAGATTCATTTTAGATTCATCTTAACTTGATATCTATCACATATCTAGAGAGATCAAATCCATAAATGTACAAACATTTTCTCAAGTTTCGATCCCTCTCTCCACATGATAAATCCAGAGTTAAAATGGATCTACATTGGTTAGCTCTCTCTCTCTCTCTCTCTCTCTCTCTCTCTCTCTCTCTCTCTTTATATATATATATATATATATATATATTGTGTGTGTGTGTGAATTCCATGTTGAGAACAGAAAGAATTACACATCTCCCTCATACTTGTGTGTGTGTGTGTGTCTATATATATATATATATAATACTTCTCTGTTGTTTTGAAAGAGATATTTTATTTCTAACATTATATCTCTACAGTTTTGAATGGGAATAATACTTCTCTGTGGTGTTAACCTTTTTTTACGGGAATAATATCTATGGTTACTCGGTGATGTGAACCCATAATACTTCTCTACAGTTTTGAGCTCTCCGTGAGGGGAGCTTCTCTACAGTTTTGAGCTCTCAGAATACTCTCTACAGTTTTTAATAACTTTTAGTTGTGGCTTCTTCCACTTGTTGAGCACTTGTGTGCATGTTCATAATTAGTTCTGGATTCTTCAACCCAGTGAGCACCTGAACACCTGTGAGTTAGTTTTTACTTTCATTCAAGTTTAACAATTTTTTTATTTTTTATATATAATTTAGTAATGTGTTAAAATTAAAGAGATTTAAATATAATTAAAATATACTCTATTTTTTTGTAAGTTTAATAAGTAAAAGTTGTTTTTAGAAATAATAATTAATATCATTATTATCAATTAAAAAATTTATTTTCCATTTTTAAAGTCAATCCAAAATAACAAATGCTACTTTTTTTCTCTTCTTTTTAATATGAGCATTCCACCACCTATTCCAAAAAGTGATCCTGTCAGGGGGAGACCCTCTAAAGTCACCCTAAAGAGCCTTTATAATTATAAGGAATCGTTAGAAAAAAGGACAGAAGAAAGAGATGCCAAACGCAAAATAGAGTTAGAATAATTAGAAAAAAGTAGTGAAGAAAGAGATGTAAAACTCCAAATAGATCTAGAGGCAATGCTTGATAAAAAAAATAGACTCTTGAAAGATACCATTCAAACTCAAATAGAGAAAAAAATGTTAGGGTTCAAGAGTCAATTGCAGACAATGGAGGATAGGATTCAAGAAATGGAAAAACAAAAACAACCAACCCAAGAAGGAGAGGTTGAAGAAAATCACAACTTGAGAGATAATATTAAAGAGCTAGACGAAAAAATAACCAACAATTTGACCCTCAGTAATCTAGAAAACAAATTGGATATCAAACCCATCAAAGAGGAAATGAATAAGTTAATCGAATTGGACCATGAGCATAATAAAAAAGCCTTGAACCTCATAATTTTTGGTATAAAATAACAACAAGAGGAGGATATGCTAACAATAGTAAAAGAAGAGTTAAAAAATAGATCACAAATTGAAACAACTTACCTCATATAAGCAAAGAGGCTAGGAAAAATAGTTGATCATAAAGATAGGTTGATATTTGTCAAAGTAAGTTGTAATGACCATAAATATAACATACTTAGTAAATCTTCGAGTTTAAAAGGGTTAGGAATATTTATAAATGAATACCTCATTCCCGAAGACCAAGATGAATTAAGGAAGGAAGTTCATGTTGGAGAAATTTCTATTTTCGACACACTAGTTCACTGGGAGTAACACTAGTTCATTGGGAGTTAACTGACTAGTTCTATTTTTAGACTTTCTATTTTTACCATCACTATTATGCATGCATGCATTCCTAAGGAAAGCTAACTGCTTGATTGCTTTTCTTAATTATGGAATGCTTTTCCCTATATATGAGTGTATTCCACTCATTCATTGTATCATATTGATCATGATCTATGTATCGATCACCAGCTCATTGGAGTAGTGTGAATATATTTTCTCATTTTTCCATATTGAATCTCTCTTATTTTCTTGATAAGCTTTGTTTGTACTTGCTTTAGCAAGATCTCTTGTGCAGGTTTACATGAAACACTGACATGGTATCAGAGCTATGCTGCTTGGAGCAAGCTAGACAAGCCAAAGAATAAGGAAAATCGAGGTTTCGGTGAGCTAAATCTGTGGTCGTAACTTTCAGCTGTTATTCCTCCAAAAATATTACGTTTTTGACAAAACGGCCAGCGTTGAAAGTAAATAGGCCCATTTTGGAAGTGGGGTTTTAACCGTTTCGCGAGATTCTTCACTGTTTTCTCAGAAAGTGAGCCACAAAATAGCCTCCTAAAACTAATACGAATCCATGGCCGTACCTTTCCACATTAATTGCTCCCAAAATATTACGTTTTGGAGGAAACAGTCCCTTAAGAAAGTAAATCGACCCATTTTGGAAGTGGGTTTTCAACCGTTTGGCGAGATTCCTCACCGTTTGCTCAGAAAGTAAGTCGTAAGATCATCTCCTGAAACTAATATGAATTCTTAATTTCTTAATTTTTCACTTGCAGATTGAGATTAAATTTTTAGGGGTTCTTGGAATCAGTGGGAGAGACGGATATGACAACTATTATACAACCAAACTTGGAGGTAATACTCACACCATACAATTATTTTGATTGAAATCACAAGGAGGAATTCCAACTCAGAAGGAAAGGATTGTATAATTTGACGATGGCGACAGAAACAAAACCTACATCAACGATTGAGAAGATGAGATGGGTGAATCGTAAGGATGAGGCCACATGACTAGTTCTTGAGTTAATCTCCACTGATTTGTGGTTTCATATTGCTGCACGCAAGACTCTAAATGAGATCTGGACCACCTTGGAAGGATTCTTTGGGAAGACAGATGAGATGCGAGGTCATATGGTTGAGGTAGAGTTGAATACATTAGACCCTAAAAGTTTTGATAATATACAAGATTTTTTTACTAAATTTAAATATTTTCTATTAAGCTTGAGTGAATGTGGTATTGATAAGTCTACACAAGAGAAACAACTTATTCTAACAATCTTAGCCAAGCTAGGACCATAATACATTGTATATGTCTCCAATTTCCATTCTGGCAGATGTATTTTACACAAGAGCAAACATAACTCATACAAGAGTAGAGTCTCTTACATAAGAGTAGACAAAACTCATACATATGGGCCTCATGAAAGATCCCAAAGCACATGCACTCACCATGCAGGATGGAAAAGGGTCATTCAAACATAATAGGAAGGAGGGATATTCCAAATCCTTTAATGATTCTTCAGGTTCCAAAGACTCTTCAGATTCCAAGAAGAAGAAGAAGGGAAAGCAATGCACTTACTGCAATAAACCGAATCATGAAGAATCCACATGCATGAAGAAACAAATCAATCTTATGGCACATGCACTTCAGTAGAAAAACCTTGGAAACTTCATTCCAAAGGGAGTCAAGAACCAGAAGGAAGAAGATCTTGCTCCTAAGAAAGGTAATCATCATGCTCTTGTTGCAATTAATTCCTCATTTGATTCATGGATTATAGATTCTGGTGCAACCCATCATATGGCAGCGAAAGAGGAAGTTTTCTCTTCCTCGAGTCCATGCTCAAGACCCCCTATTCTCATGGGGGATGATACTCTAGTAGCAGTAGCAAGACAAGGGAGAGTGGAACTCCACAATGGCAGTTTTGAGAATGATTTACATGTTCCAAAGCTTTCTATGAATCTTCTCTCAGTTTATCAGATCACTCAGAAAGACAAAAAGGTTAAATTTACATCAGATTCAGTTTCAATAATTGACATGCATGACAATTCCATTATTGCAATTGGTGAGGTGGATCACAAGTCAAGGTTGTATAAATTCACTAAATTTTATGACGATGATTCCTCTATTTTACTTACACGTAAGGAGATTGCTTTGCATGCACCTCCACTGAAACATGCATATATTCTTGTTCTTCCATCAGTTTCAGACATCAGAGATGATTCCATACACTCAGATTCTGTACATGGAAATAAGAAGATAGTACATCCAGATAAGAAGCTAGCGCCAAAGCTTCAGCAGATGCCCAAGAAGGCACATACCACACTTCAGGCAGCAGGAAACCTTGTAGGGAATGCATTGGATTCGAGGAGGACTCGATCTCAACATGAGGAGCCTTCTCATGTATTTTCAACTTCAGAACCTGCGATGCCCATGCATTGCTATATGGTTCAATCTACTGATCCACAGAACTACAATAGGGTTGTGGTAAATTGATTATGGCAAGCAACCATGCAAAAGGAATATTTTTAGGTGCAAATGGGTCCATGGGATCAAGAAGTACAAGGCTAGACAGGTTGCCAAAGGACTTCATCATATCCATAAAGATTTCTACATCTTCATGAAGACTTTCGATGAGAAGAAGTTTCAGACTTTGCGGGATCGTCTTGCAGTGAAGAACACAGTTGCTTAGCAGCTGTCATTTTCTTCTTTTGATACATTATCTTTTGAGGGGGGGTTTTGTTCCCATGTGGTTTTCCCTCTTTCCTCACTTTTATTCAGTGTTCATTAGTTGCATTGTACATGAGTACCTAAAATGGCCTAGTAGCCGGGACTCATTTTTTACTCCATAGTGATGTTCAGGGGGGGTGTTGGAGAAATTTCTATTTTCGACACACTATTTCACTGGGAGTAACACTAGTTCATTGGGAGTTAACTGACTAGTTCTATTTTTAGACTTTCTGTTTTTACCATTACTATTATGCATGCATGCATTCCTAAGGAAAGCTAACTGCTTGATTTCTTTTCTTAATTATGGAATTCTTTGCCCTATATATGAGTGTATTCCACTCACTCATTGTATCATATTGATCATGATCTATGTACAGATCATCAACTCATTGGAGTAGTGTGAATATATTTTCTCATTTTTCCATATTGAATCTCTCTTATTTTCTTGATAAGCTTTGTTTGTACTTGCTTTAGCTAGATCTCCTGTGTAGGTTTACATGAAACACTGACAGTTCAAAAGATAAAATAAGTCGGGAAAGAAGGAAAATGAGAAATAATTAGAAATTGAAAAACCATTGTTAGGGATAGAGCTCAAAAGGATAATAATAAATAGGAATTTGGGACATTCGGGATCCTTTTTTGGAACTTTCATGGATTTCTATGGCACAAAGGTCCTATGATAAGTTGGATCCTGAGTGATATTGACATTATTTGTCTAGTTGAAACTTGGGATCATGAAGAGTCTAAGGTCCTTCACATAGAAGGTTTTGTGTTGTGGTCGGCATGGAACAAAAAGTCCCACTGTAGAGGGATAGGAGGCATAGCTTGTTATATTAGAAAGAGCATTTCTCCTCACATTCAAATTCATAAGATCGACCCTCTAAATCAATACATTTGGATATAAATTTCAGACACCAATGCTAAGAAGATGTATATAGAATTTTTCTATTTTGCACCTATTAATTCTACTTTTTATGAGGAAAACAATCTAGATAGCAATTGTCCCTATAATAATTTAGAACAAGATATTTATAGTTTGAAAAATGAATGTAATATCCTCCTGCTAGGAGACTTTAATGCTAGGACTGCAACTAACGAAGCCACTCTTTTAAGCAATGATTCCAACCATAATCCTTTATGTCTAGATGAGGACCTTGTTTTATCTCATAGCTACAAAAAAAGCTCTGAAGACCTAATTGAGAATTTGTTTGGTACTGAGTTGGTCAAGCTCTACAATTCTCAAGACCTAATAATTTTCAATGGAGTAATGAAGGTGGCCAAACTCCAACCAGATGACTTGTATTCATGGGTTAGGTAGTAGTGTCGTAGATTATGTGATATTTGATATCCCCATTTCCAACCAAATAGTAAATTTTGACCTTTTAAATGACCATGGACCTGACTCCGATCATCGACCTTTAACCCTAAATATAAACTTTTCCATGCACAACAATGCCATTGAAGAGTTTTATGATAATCAAAGACAACTGCGCTTTGACAAAAGTAAAGTTGACCTTTTCTTAAAGGATTTAAATAGTGAATTACATCTCCTAACTTATAAGGACAACATTGAAGACCTCTATCATAATTTTACAACTACCCTTTCCACTTCTATTAACAAGTTCTCTTTCGAGGTGTCCTGTAAAAACAATAATAGAACGACCAACCCTTGATATGATAAAGAATGAAAAATTGCTAGGAAATCCATTAGGGATTCTTCTAATGATTCCTTAAAACTCGATAAGATCAATACATACAAATCCCTAATTAAAAGGGGAAAAAGGTACTATATATCAATAAAAGGCAAGAGCAACATTCAAAACTATCTAATATGGATCCTAAGAAGTTATGAAGTTATGGAGGAATATTCTAAAATGCGATACTAAAGAAAATAATACGATTCCCTTAAGGGACTAGAATTCGTACCTTAAAATTATTTATGAGTTCCCTAATGCCATGGACACCATTCCTATTGTCCCTATAGAGGATGTATTTTTTTCTTTGGATGACATAGAGTTCGGGGTTAAGTGGCTTGCAAATGGGAAAGCTAAGGACATTAAAGGCTACCAAGATGAAATTTTTAAAATCGGAGGACCTATCCTCATATCTCACATACACAAGCTCTTCAATTTATCAATCAAGTAAGGCTTCCCTAAAATCTGGATGCAAAGCCTCATTACTCGTGTTTTTCAAAAAGGGGATAGAAACATTCCCTCTAATTATAGGACCATTGTGATTAGCCCGATTTTAGCCAAGATTTATGGAATTATTTTGGAAAATAAGATCAACCTTTGGATAGAAAGTCATGGTAAAAGAGCTAAAGGCCAGGCTGGGTTTAGGATATTTCATTCAAATTTGGACCACGTCATTACCTTTAGGATCATTTCAAAGGAGTTCTGCAATACTAAAACCAATCTTTTTTGTTGTTTTGTTGACTTTAGAAAATATTTTGACACGGTTCATAGGAAAAACCTTTGAAATAGATTGAAAGAGATCAAAGTGCCTTTCGAGTTGAGGGTTGCTGCAATAATGTCATATGAGAATGTTATTTCCAACTTCAAAAACATCGAGGGCTGGTCGAAATAGACTAAATACAACATTTAATTCAAGCAAGGTTGTCCCTTGTTTCCTACCCTTTTTGGCATATACATTAACAAGTTAGAATATTACTTGGAAGAAGAAGGTTGTGTCGATCCTACTCTCATCAGTATAGTCATAAATCTTCTCCTTTATGCTAATGATATCGTTCTTATGACGAGGAGTCCCCATGATCTTGAAAACCAACTAATAATCCTCAATGATTTTTTTTCCAATATGGGTATGACTGTTAATACTGACAAGACTAAGGTCATGATCATTAAATCCAATAAGATCACTTATGATACCTTCGTATATGACAACAACAAATTGGAGGAAGTGACTTCATACAAATATCTTGGAATCAATATTGACCACAAGCTCAACTAGAATTATAGCATTGAGAAAAGGATTATTGGGGGGTGGAAATCTTATTATGGGCTTGAAAACAATTGTAAATCAATCGATCTTTGGATTTGGGATAAGAAAAAAATCATCTTTGAGACTCTTGTTACGCCTGCCATTCTTTATGGATGTGAATTCTAGGGATGTAGTATCTCTCATGAATCATGGAGAAATATAGATAAAACACAAAAGGATTTTATAACCTATAATGTCAAAATTAAAGGAAATATGCCCTATCCCATCCTCCTCTTAGAGGCAAGCCTCTCCCCCATTGAGAGCATGACTATGAATAGATACCTAATGTATAAGAACAAGTTAAACAACATGGAAGACAAGAGGCTTACTAAAATTTCTTCAAAATCCAGTTGCAACCACCATCAATTCAAGCAAGGATGACATAAAGATGCCCAGTCTTGGCTAAACTATTGGGGAATCATGGAAGACACCATTTTGAAAAGTAAGGATACTATTAAAAATATTATCAAATCAAAATTTAAGGAGAAAATGTGGTGTGATAAAAAGTTAGAGGAAAAAATAAAATTAAGTTATTATAAGGATGTAATCAACCCTAGTATAGAAGATCAAAATTTTCTCTTTGTTTTGACAAGTGTAAAGAAAAAAATAAGCATTGCTAAGATAAGAACAAATTCTCACGAGATCCTTAGTGAAACTAGGCATTGGCCAATTCCTAAAACGCCATGGGATGAAAGATTCTATGACCTTTGTGACACTAAGAAGGTTGAATGTGAAAAACACTTTCTCTTAGATTGTCTAGCTTATACCCAAATTAGATCTCAATTTCAAAATATTTGTCACACTACCAACCTTCCTAACCTTTTAACTCAACAAAACTATGGTGATCTTGGAAAGCTTATCTTAATGCTTTTCGATCACAGAAACAAAATTCTAAAGAATTGCAAGTAATCCATTACCCTCTTAAGGTATGATAGATAGATTCGGTCTCAGTGGATGTTAATCATAATCATCATCATTATATATATATAAAGTTGATATTGAAAAATTTTGCTAGACATTCAAATATTTTATTTATGGTCAACATTGAAATATTTTTTTAAATGTCATGTGTTGAACCAATGTTAAGCAAAAGGAATCACACATCTCCCTCATGTAGGGATGTAGAAAGAACCTATATGTGGAATACAATTTTTTTTACTTTCAATTACTACATGCACACACCGAGTTGATATAAAATTATTTTACTTAAGTTGGACATCGAAATATTTTATTTATGGTTGACATTGAAATATTTTTTAAAATCTCATGTGTCAACTCCATGTTGAGAATGGAAGGAATTACACATCTCCCTCATATTAGGGTGTATAAAGTGTGCAACAATATAAACAAAACACATGTTCTTAACCATTAACCATTAGAGTCACTGAAACTATACATAAAACATCTTACCATAAAAATTAGTGAGACTAAATTATTTTGTCTTATATTATAATAATGATCATCCCAAATTGACGCTTCAAATAAATCATAATAACATTTCAATAGTCAAGAGTGAAGGTTTTCATAGTTAGTCATGTTGCTGCTTGAGCTTTCTGGAGTTAAATTATGTAGGAAATTTTGAAATTTCCAACGTTTCGAGTGGACACTTCACCCATTGTCAGGGAAAAAATAAGCTTAAGAATGGGAAGAGAGTGCTAGGAAGTGAAAATAAATAGGACGAGAGATAAAATTAAACACTTGAATAAGGGGGGAACAAAAGTCAAATTGAAAAATGAATTAGTCAATTATTAGTTATGAAAGTTACATAAAAGTATATAATTAAAATAATGAGTAAATATGAGTCCAATATTATTAAAACGGATGAGTAAGGATGAGTCCAATATTGAATGGAGAAAATATATAAATATAATGAAAAATGATTAAGATGAAAAGGGTTAAAGGAGGGGAAAATGAGGTTCAAAATAATGAAAATGGGGATAGGGAGAGAAAATAACTGAATTTTTTTCAAATGTAGAAATATATAAATAAATTAGGTTTCTTGTTTGAGGCGATGAATAATATGCTTCCAAGAATGGCTTACTTTATAGCCATCTTCACGATTACAATTATCTGGGTCTTTTTTTATTTCGAGGGCCTCCCAGAAGATGCATGAGGTGTAGTAGGGCACTGAGGCAAGGATTTTTTTTGGTTGAAGAAGATAAGGTGTTTATATTTATGGGAGTGCTCGAAAATAACAGTTTTGGAGATGTGATTGTGGTTTGTGTCAGCACTATGTTCTTTGAGATGAGCTTTAAATGATCTTCCAGTTGTTATGAATACCTCTAACTACGAATCTAAAATACTTGATCTGCTTTCTTCTTCTTCTTATAAACCTCTTTCCAAAAACCCTATTAAGAACATAACCAATCTTGTTACCAAAGATATTAAATCTTCTTCTTTAGACCCTAATGTTAAAAAATGCCTCATTCCCCTTAACCCTCAAACTCCTAGGATCTACAGACAACCTAAAATTCATAAAAAAACACCCCCCTTAGACATATAGTTGGTGCTATAGAATCTCCCACCCATTTCCTTTCTCTCTTTTTGGATGAAAAGATTCAGTATTTTGTTGGTAAAACTCCTTCCTTTATTAAGGATTCCATTGATTTTATTCAAAAAACAAAGAATCTTCACTTGGACAAACACAACATCATGGCCAGTTTTGATGTTGTGTCTTTATTCACCAAAATACCGGTTCATGAAGCTATTGAATTGATCTCTAAACTAGTTAACCCTTAAACCATTAACCTTATTCAGATTTGCCTAACCTCTAATTTCTTCACCTTTAAAGGGACTTGTTATGAGAAAACAAAAAGTATTGCCGTGTGGTTGTCCTTATCCCTAGTGGTTGAAAATATTTTTTTGGAACACTTCGAGACTCTGGCCATAAAATCTTGACATATTAAACCAAAATTTTGGTTTTGATTTGTCGATGACACCTTCGTTGTTTGGTATTATGTGCATTTCTCCCTCATCTCCTTTCTCAACCATATTAATAACATTTCTCCCCATATTAAGCTTACGATGGAAATTGAAAAGGACAATTCTCTTCCCTTTTAGATGTTCTTATTTCACGTCTTCTTGATGGATCACTCACTTACCAAGTTTATCGAAAAAAATACCCATGCTAAGTGACACCTTGATGCTCATTCCCATCATCATCTAGCTCATAAATCCACTATTCTTAAAACTCTCATCTCTTATAAAAGTAGAATCTCCGCTCCCTAATTTTTTGAAAAAGAAAAATCCTACTTGACTAAGGCCTTTGTAGCCAATGGCTACTCTATCTGTGAAATAAATAAATATTTCCGCTTAACCCGTAATCCTAATTCTAAAAATCCCCCTCTTTTAACCTCGAGTTTTCATTTCTCTTCCCTATATCCAAGGCACCACCAATCAAATTTCAAAAAATTTGGCCAAAAATAATATCAAAACCCTCTTCAAACCCTTTAAAACTCTTAAACAATTATTTCATACTGCCAAGGATAAGTTAGACCCTATGCTTGGCCTAGGAGTTTACCAAATTCCCTACTCCTATGGAAAATCATACATTGGTCAAACTGGTAGATCATTTAAAGCCCGTTTCAAATAAGATATTACCGACACAACCCACAATCGCATTTCCAAATCTGCTATTGTTGATCACTCCCATAAATCTAAACACCTCATTTTCTTCGACCAAACAAAAATTCTACCCTCAACTCCCTACTACACCTCACGCATAATCTGGGAGGCTCTTGAAATCGAAAAACAACCAAATAATTTTAATCGTGAAAATGACTATAAACTAAGCCATTTTTGGAAGCCTATTATTCATCTCCTTGAACAAGAAACCTAATTTATTTATATATTTCTAGATTTGAAAAAAAATTCGTTCATTTCTCTCCCTATCCCCGTTTTCATTATTTTGAACCTCATTTTTTCCTCGTTTAACCCCTTTCCTCTTAATCCTTTTTCATTATATTTATATATTTTCTCTATTCAATATTGATCTCATCCTTATTTATTTTAATAATATTGAACTCATCCTTACTCATTCATTTTAATTCTATATTTTTATATCACTTTCATAATTGATAATTGACAAATTCATTTTAACTCCAAAAATCTCAAATAACAAAATGTCAATAATTAGAAATAATGTCTTTTTGAAATTCATATACTATTTTTAAAATTGTTTATTTGTTTTAAATTAAATTTATAACGCTAGTAATTTGACCAATTCATTTTAACTCCCAAAAAAATAAATAGCAAAATGTCAATAATTCAAAACAACTGCTGCATGGTAGCGTAGTCCCTACCAAGTTGGAATGGGAATAAAAGCACAGGTATGGGGGAATATGTAGTGGAGGGAAATGAAAACTACAATAGACACGTGGAAAGCAGCATGAAGTACAGGTGGTATCCATGCAGAAAATGACACGTGGCTCCTAGAGAAATACTGGAATTGAAACCATTTGAAATTAATTCATAATTATCTCTATATACTTCCAACTGGCTTTCATCCCAATATTTAGAGTTAAGTACAATTTTCATAGTCACTTCTTTAATTTTTCCCATGGACAAAGTAAGCAACATCCATTTTATTCTATTAAATAGGTCATCTGGCTTGTGTGTCTCTATATGTGTAATTTTTCCCATGGACAAAGTAAGAAACATCCATTTCATTCTATTAAATAAATCATCTGGCTTGTGTGTCTCTATATGTGTTAGGATAAATAAAGTTATATGCGGTGGCAAAGAAACAAATATATATATTTTTGAAGATTCTTTGTTCTTCTTATGTGACCTCTATGTTTGCTATTTTTTTTCTATATATTGTCCGAGGTTGATCTGCAATTTCTCTCCAGGAAGAGGGCATCTTTGTATAGTACCAATTGGACATCTCAACATGCCTATCCAGTTGATTTGTTTTTTGGTAATGATAAAAAATTTCGAAGGTTTCTATTTATGCAATATGTTAGGACCGAAACGACAACCTAACGAGGATGTCAATCCTACCGTGTTTTTATAGATGTGGTACTCCTCTTTAAGTTTTTTTTGGGGCCGTGTATAGTTCAAATGTGGGACTTAGAGAATTTTCGTCGTAATGACTTAAAGCAACACAAAATGATAGAAAATGTTTTTTGTTTTTGTGTTTTGAAATAAAGGTTCCTGGAAAATAGGACCAGGAATCACACACATTAAACATTCAAATTAAATAAACATAATTTCTTGACATCCAGCATAGTTGAAGATAAAAATATTTGAGCACATAAAAAAAAAATAAGATGACTGACATGCATAAAGAGAACTAATTTTGCATTCTGAAAACAAAGTTACAAGGCACCGTCGAGATTGTTCCTGAAGTAGTTTTCTTTGAAATTTATCAAAAAATAATAATTTCAGTTACATATTCCTGGAAATTTAAATGTGTTTTTCATATAGACTGGGATTGGGGCTCCCACGGACCATAAAATAATTATGTATAAGAAATAGGAATGTAGAAAGAAGAAGTGGGTGACGGTAGAGAGCAAGACCTGAAAAGAAGAAATTGGAAGTTATCAGTGTTTGGTTAGACATTTCTATTTAAAGAGGTGGAATAATTGGATTGATAAACAAAGTAGGATGTGATCATTATATAATTACTATGATGGTATTTATCTCATCCTTTTTTATTTGCTTGCTGATGCATTTTTATTGCTCTCGTCGACGACTACTGGAATCGTGCCAACTGCTTGTTTCCCTTTGGAGCCATTCTCAATGTAGCTTCTCATGGGGGCCACGTTGATCTCTTCCCATATTTTTATGTTGAAAAGATCCTTTTCTAATTCCCTTAGATCGACAGAAAGATTACGCAGAGCCTGTTCAATATCTTCATTTTGTACTGAATAGTTCACTAGCCAGTTGTTCACGTCATCTTCACCATATTCAAGGATGTTGTAAAACTTTTCTAAAGACAACCCTTAAAAATATCAACTTGTTCATCGAAATCTTGCTTGGTTAAGGACAAGGAGTTGGTGATTAAGATGGGGTCTTGGACCTCATTGGTACTTTTGGCTAAGTCAATTTCGGTCATCTTTTTGAATAATTCTTCTTTCTTTGATATGGCTTGTTCACATGATTGGACAATGAGATGCATGTTCTTAACTTTCTCGTTCCAGCATGCATTTAATTGTTTGATCTGGTTTGGGGAGGGGATATCTTCTTGTCTTCTTCTCATATCTATCATGTTGTAGATATAGATGCCAAAAGGGAGGACCATCTCTAGATAGAAACCTTCTTCATTTTTTAAATCTGGCAACAAATGTTCATGAAAATCATGTGCCCTTGTTCCAAGGGAAGCTATACTTTGTGATGTTTCCCAGGCCTGCGTAATTAGCTCCATTATTTTCTTGATATTCTTCTCCACATAGCCTCTACAGGATGTGAGGAGGTTGGAGGATCCTTTTAACTTGGTTATAGGGGTGGCCGGCACGGTTATTACTAAAGGAATGACAAGCAATGGGATAGGAATCAAAGCTTCCTCCAATTCCTTGAGTCGGTACTTCAGTCTGGCATTCTCCGCCTCAATGCCTCCCATGGAATCATCAAGAGTATCTACAGTTTCTCGGTGAAGTCGAGATATTTGGGATGGCTACATGTTTCTAAAGTTAATCTTTGAACGATATTTCCCTTTCTTATTTCTTACATCTCTCTTTTCAATAATTAAATTTTTAGATTCGCGGTAAAAAACAACGCTCTGGAATACAAAGGATTCATCTTTGTAAAAAATTTCGGTCTCAGCTATTTCCATTAGGGGACTATGGTGGATCACGTCCCCAGGATGATCAACATTGTGGAATACGTTATCCATATCAGTCTCACATTCCATGTCTTCACTTTCAATTTCGGGCTCTTCCTCTTGCCCTACAACATTTTTTCTCTTCTTCCTCACAGGAAGCTTGTGAGAAATATCAATTTTATCGCGAGGAGGGTTCTTATATCCTCCTCTGTTTGAAGAATTTTGGGTTTCTTTCTTACTGGGGTGGGCCATTGGAGCAATGCTCTCGGATGTCATGCTCTTGGGAGTGGTAGTCGGGGATTGAACACTCTTCTCATCGGATCCTTTTTCCTGTTGTTTGTACAATTCAGTGGTGCTTTGTAATGTATCTAGGTCACCAGTGTTAGGAGAAGGAGTGTTGTCATCATTGTCTCTGTCTTATTTCAAGCGTGTATGGATAAAAGAATTGTTGAAGCCAACTTCTAGTAACTGTTCTAAAAAAATCCCATTAGGGTCAAACCCTCTTATCCTTTAAACATATACTAGGTTCAAGTTGTTCAAATGGCATGCGAATTTGTCAATCTTCCAAGGCGGAGGAATGAACTTCTTTTTTCTCTTCTCATGGAAAAAATGCAACCAATAGTTGTATTGCCTTGCTATTTCTGTAACAAACATTTTGTCTGTAATGTGACATGGAAGGAAAGAAGGATTTTCCTTGGAGCGAAAAATCATTATCACACTGTAATTGTCCATTTGTTCAAGTGTCCCCTTCCTATCCAAAAACTTGGTTTCCTAGTTAGACATGCGGGGAGCATCCTTTCCTAACAATAAATCTTTGAAAACTGAGACAAAGTAATTTAAAACCTCATAAAAAATTGGGAGGCCTTGTTCCTCCATAAGGCCTGGTACTAGAAGGTTACTGGGTCGAATTCACAATTCTTGGACAAAGACAGTTTTGGAAACAAACAACAATGCGCTATCGCGAAAACCAAGTAGGATGACATATGAAATTTCTTCTCCTCTTTGAATCGTGACAATTGTGAACATATTTCAATGGAAATTAGCTTCCCCCAATAAAAAATGGCTTTTTCCTTGACTGTGAAATACAAAATATAAAGAATCATGCGGGAAATACTTGCTGTGGATTCTTGTCCTATTATTCTTGTAAACAACCAAGCAATTTCCCAGAATGGATTTCTAAATGAAATAACCTGCAACCTTGTGATATCTTTAGGAACTGTCGTCGGGTCTTCCAGGAACTTGGGCAAGAGGTCCAACCCGTTATCATTCCTTTTTAGGAACTACTTGCAGTCTTCTCCTCTAAAGTTCAATCTTGGCTCTGATAATATTAACATCTTGTGGAAGACCTGAGGTGACAAAGAAACATGAGAGTGGTCCCGCAGTGGAATAATTCTTTGGCATGAAATATATTTCTTGGCGCACCAAGAGACCACCTACTTATAGTAAAAAAATTCAGGGACACGACTTGCATGAGTAATTCTAGAGGTCCAAATTACTTCGTTATGGGCCGAAGGGGATGATTAGTAAGAGTATGCCCTAGAACAATGGAAAATATGGTCCTCACACCCAAAGATGTTCACTGTATCTCCACAGAACTGTTGTCAAGCTGCTGCCATAAGTTTACGAGAACGTCTGTTTGCTCCAGACGATGTTTGAAATGAATAGTTGGAGGGGATAATCTAACCTCCCACAAATATTGGTCTAATGCATGTGAATGGGAGATCTCCTCAAGCCTTTTTCTCATTAATGACAATCTCTATGGTTGTTGCATGATGAGATGTTAGCATTAAAGCTTATTAATTGCATGCTTATAAGTGCAAAGGTGGTGGGTACGACGAAGAGCAATTAAGGATTGGAGATTTTGTGAACCCGCCAACCCGATGAACCACAAAAGACATTCCATGATGTTTGAATGAACACTTGGAAGGGATAATATAACCCTCCACAAATCTTGGTTTAATGCGTATTAAGGGGAGATCTCCTTGATCCTTTTTCTCATTAATGAAAATCTTTACAATTTCTGCATGATGAGTTGTTATCATTAAAGCTTACTAATTACATATTTAGAAACAAGTGCGAAGGTGGCGGGGACGAGGAAGATAAATTAAGGAATGGCTAAGTATGGAAAGCAGTCGGTCGGGCTTCAAATAAGGTTACAAAGGATACTCAAGAGAGTTAAGGGCCCGACGATCAAATTGTATCTCTTGAAAGTTTTGAGTGAAAAACGCATAAAACATAAGAGGGCATGATGGGGCAGTCCAACGACCAATTTGTATATTGCGTAACTACGGGTGTTGTTTGCAGGTCATAGAACAATGGAAGCGCAATCTTGAGCCCGTTTGTCTGGGAACCTGCGATCGAAAAAGTGTCTAAGTATGGAATAGGGAAATGGTCGGTCAGACTCGTTTTCGCTAATATATTGAAATTTGTAATAGATATCCCATTACCTAGAAAGATCTTTTCTGCATGTTTCTGGACAAGTTGTGTAGGGATAGTCAGTGTGATTTTCTCCTCAAGCCTTTTTCTCATTAATAATAATCTTTACGGTTGCTGCATGATGAGATGTTAGCATTAAACCTCAGTTATTGCATACTTTGAAAGAAGTGCAAAGGTGGCGAGCACATGAAACAACAAATAGGAATTGGAGATTTCGTGAAGCCGCCAAATTGACGATCTGCGAAAGATATTCCAAGAAATGGACAAGTATGGAAAGCGGTCAGACGAGATTCAAAATAGGGTGATAAGGGTTCCCTAGGAGACGTGAGGCCCTGACGGTCAAATTGTATGTCTCAAAACTTTTGAGTGAAAAATGTGTAACACAGAAGAGGGGATGATGTGGGATTCCGACGGTCAATTTGTATATCGCGAAAGTCTGAATGTTTTTTGTAGGTCATGGAACAATGGAATTTCAATCTAGAGCCCGCTTGCCCAGGAATCCGCAATCAAAAAAGTGGCTAGGTATGGATTGGGGAAGTGGTCAGTCGGAGTTGTGATATAAAAGCATGCACGCAAATGTGAACCCATGAGTCCGCCAACCCGCACAGTTAGACATTTTCATAAAAACGACTAAGTAACCAGAAAGAGAAAGTAGAGGGGGAAAAGAAAGAAGTTAGCATTAAACTTCAGTTATTGGAGATTTCATGAACCTGCTAACTCAACAATTAGGAATTGGAGATTTCGTGAACCTGCCAACTCAACGATTCGTGAAAGAGATTCCAAGAAATGGCCAAGTATGGAAAGTGGCCAGAAGGGCTTCAAAATATGGTGACAAGGGTTCCTCAGGAGACGTGAGGCCCCGACGGTCAAATTGTATGTCTCAAAAGTTTTGAGTGCAAAATGTGTAACATGGAAGAGGGGATGATGTGGGAGTCCAACAATCAATTTGTATATCGTGGAAGTCTGAGTGTTGTTTGTAGGTCATAGAACAATGGAAGTGCAATCTAGAGACTGCCTGCTCGGGAATCTGAGATCGAAAAAGTGGCTAGGTATGGAATGGGGAAGCGGTCGGTCGGAGTCATTATATAAAAACATGAGTGAAAATGTGAACCCATGAGTCCACCAACCCTCACAGTTAGACATTTTCGGAAAAAAATGACTAAGTAACCAGAAAGAGAAAGTAGAGGGGAAAACGAAAGGGGAATTTAGTTAAGTATAGAAGAGGGAAAATAAGGGGATAAAAGAGAGTGGAAAAATAGAAAAGCGGAGGGAAATTTTCATAAGCGGGAATTGGTCTCAAACAAGCCCCATTGTTGCAAAAGCATCATTTTCTAGTCCAATATTTTATCCACTTACTCATTTTCTATTGTTCTTGTATCATTAAAAAGTGTTGGACACACCTACCACACTTAGAGGGGGGGGTGAATGAGTGTGGGGATCTTTTTCCCAAAACTTCCCTCTTACACAAAAACTCCTTAGTTAACATTCAACATTTTCTCATTACTCATTGTTGTCATTTATAATCAGTTAGATGTGAATACATATCATAAACATATATCAACAACATATCATCTCCACAACGAACACAAAGAACACAATATGTATGTACATTTTTTATTTTTATTATGGACTTCAATCCGGGGATTTTTCAGCAACAACTGAATATAGTACAACTCTACAAGAGAACCAACTCTATATGCAAGACTCAACTTACATTCTCAACACCAATTGAGATGAGGCAACAATCCTCAACAAATTTCAATCTGTCAACATAAACAAGTGCTTCAACCATGCACCAACCTATGCCAAACAACCTGTAATCAACCTGTACCATAAATAAGTGCATCCAACCATGTACCAAGTATATACCAATCATTTTTCAGCTACTCATCAACAATGAGTCATTAATATGTACTAACATCATCAACTATACACCTCATGTATGTGCCAACTCATCAACTGCTTGTCTCAACCATGACTAATTTTGGATTAGTCAACAACCCCAACTTGAAATAATCATAAATTTGTACCTGTAATGAATAAAGATCTGAAAATGATACACAATGTTCTTCAGTGTGTTTTATGCACTTCCTCCAGGTTTCACTACTTGGAACCTCTCATAAAAGGAGTTATAGCAAAAATGACATACCTTGCTGAATTCTAGCTTATTCTTGAGAGAGACCTTGTAGAGTGCGCCCCACACAAAATGTTCATTGAATTGATATGAAACTGTTACAAAACATACTACAAACTGTACCCTAACCAACACATTTTGTTTCAATGAATTTGGATCTGTTATGAAGAAGTTATGACTTTTTTACCCGAAACACATGTTTTTGACTAGTTTCAGGACTAGCCACAAACCCTATTTTCCACGAAGTGTAACTCCCAAAATACAACGACCCACAAGATGGATTTTTTACCATAGACACTTGGTTATGTTCTCTCAATGGAATACAATTTCACGGTTTGAATCATTATAGAAACAAATTTATAGCGAAAATGGTGAGATGACCTGTAAATAACATACCTTAGAAAGCATCATCAAAATAATTTATCCTCCCTTCAATTTTGGCCCTCTTTTATTCACCTTCCTTCTGAAATTTGGATTATATATCCTTGGTTACCTCAGTCACCTGTAGATATTCAATATTCTCAAGTGTTCCACACAAAAAATGCTCAAGAAGCTCTCACAAGAAGTTCTCCATCAATACTCCAAAAGATATTCTCACAAGAAGCTCTCCATTGATCCACAAAAAAGATGATCTACAAGAGACCATTGCTATCTTATTTATACTTTCATCATCTAGGTCACTTAACCCATTTTTAGGTCACTTAACCCATTTATAGGTCACTTAACCTATTTTCCCTATTTTAGGGTTAACCACTTTCCATAAATAAAAATTTCTCCAATATTTTATCATTTAAATATTCCTTCTTGATTTTCTCATCTTACCTTATCATTTCTTGATTTTTTCACTTTTCTTTATTATTTAAATAATCCACCTTGACTTTTTCACCTTAATTTATCATTTAAATAACGATTTCTTCTTTTAGGTCACTTAACCCATTTCTAGGTCACTTAACCTATTTTCCTTATTTTTAGGGTTAACCACTTTCCATAAATAGAAGGTTCTCCAATACTTTATCATTTAAATATTCCTTCTT
>ML816448.1:86223-99090 GCA_009831015.1 Picea engelmannii
CTCAACTATTTCTACTCATCCTTCCTCCCTAACTTACTTCCATCTTCCATTCCTATCCTTCCTCTGCTGGACTATCTTGGAGCGTCAACTATATTGACCTAATTCCAAATAGAACCCGTAAGCGGAAGTGTCACTATCTTGACCAAGCTTCCCCAGCAGGCAACTGACAGTCATCATCACACATCTAGGGGAGTGTGAGCTAACACCGTCCTCCCATGACTTCAGGTTTCAGAGGATATACGGTGGGAAATGCCTCCACCCCTCCTAACAGGACTAGAGTCCACACCCTACAATGGAATATACAGTGGCACCATGTTGCTAGGAGTTTTTTCATCGTCTATTCAGTTTTGGGCAGTCTCACCACCTGAAATCCTGCATTGGTCCACATATCATAGCAATGCATCCAAACCAATATAATTTCACATACAAAGATTCATACCATATTGTTTCTTGGCCAGTGGTCATGACATCCACTTTCATCGTCATTATCCCTTGGCTTTTTCATAGCCCATAACCTACAGATTATCCTGTAACAAAAACTCATACATTTCTATGCATTATCATCATGTAATTGCATACAACCATAATTTTGATTTGGTATCCGCATACCAACAACTTTAACATCAAAGTTTTCAAGCTAGAAATAGATCTCATAATATTCCATAATCCAATTGATGACACCTATTCATAAAATTATCATTTACAAAATAGATTGCATCATATCCAACATCATTCTAATAGCATTTAAACGTTCATAGGATTCTCATTCACACAATATGTCACATCATATCCATCATCATCAATAACAATTAGACATTCATAGAATTTACATTCACATAGTAGATCGCATCATATCCATCATTATCCAAATACATTTAAACATTCATACAGATTCATACGTCTTAAAAGTTCAAGTGTATCATTTAATAGTTTCACTGGTGAATAGAAAATAAAGGTGTGTAGGCCTCAGGTAATCCTGGCTGCCTAAGTCAAAAGGTGGTGTTACATACACCCAACCTTCGAGAAACATATTCTCTAGGTGGTCAAGAAAGTGAGGGATAATCTTGTCGTAGTGTCTTAGCGTCTTCCCAAGTAGCATATCCCGGACTATACTTGTCCCACTGGACCTTAACTTGGTCTACCAGATGGTTCCTGAGCTGTCGGACTCTACGGTCCAATATACGTAATGGTTCTTCCATGAGGGTTCCTGCGTCTGATACCTGCAATTCCTTCCAATTTAGCTTATGTGATTCATCAACAACATAATGACGTAGAACAAATACATGAAAAACATTATGAGTTTTATGCAAGTGGGGTGGTAGTACGAGATGATAGGCAACGGGTCCAATTTTCTCTTGGATTCTGAACGGTCCTATAAATCGAGGTGACAACTTTGTCCCCTTCCCGAACCATATGGTACTCTTATTAGGCCTGATACGAATGAAAGCCTAGTCTCCCACTTTATAACTTCAGTCTGTCCTGTGTGCATCCGCATAACTTTTCTGCCTATCCTGTGCTTCCTTTAGTCTCTGCCTAATCTGAATCACCTGTTCCTCCATCTCTTGAATCAATTTTGGCCCAACTATTACTTGGTATTCTAATCTATCCCAACTCAATGGCGTTTTGCATGGCCTTCCATACAAAGCTTCGTAGGGTGGCATTCCGATGGAGTTATGAAAACTATTATTGTAGGAAAACTCTACCAAAGGTAGGTACTTCTCCCAATGGGTTTGATTATCCATGAAATACATCCTACGGATGTCTTCCATGACTTGATTTACTCTCTCATTTTACCCATCTGTTTCAGGATGATAAGCTATGCTTAAATTCAACTGAGTCCCCAACGCTGACTGCAAACTTGTCAAAAACCTAGAAGTGAATCTGGAGTCCCTATCTGAAATGATCTTCTTAGGTATCATGTGCAAACGGATGACCTCATTTACAAACACACGTGCCACATTAGTGACATTGTAAGTGTCTCTAACCAGAATAAAATGAGCACTCTTGGTTAACTTATCAACTATCACAAGAATGGCATTATGTCTATGGGATGTGAGCAGAAACCCCACAACAAAATCCATAGAGATGACTTCCCACTTGGACATAGGAACATCATGTGGTTGTAGGAGGCCTGCCGGGTGATGGTGGTTGGCTTTCACTTGTTGACACTCTAGGCATTTGGCGACGAAATGGACTACATCGCGCTTCATGCCTACCCATAAGAAAAGCTTCCTCATGTTTGCGTACATCTTCTTCACACCCAGACGCACACAATAAAGTGCTCTATGGGCTTCCTTTAGTATGATGCTTCGAATATCCCCATATTCAGGGATTTACATCCTTCCCCGATATCTCAATAATCCGTCTGCTTCCAGAATATATCCTTCATACTTTGGATCTAATTTCCTTCCACTATGGAGGTTTGAAGTAACCTCTAAATACAAATTGTCTCCTTGGAGTTGCGTCAACACACGTTCCCTCAGATTGACCTTTAAGGGTACCAACGAGAAGACACGTGGTCTCCTACTCAAGGCATCTGTGCCACGTTTTCCTTTCCTTTGATGTATGAAATGCCAAAATCGTACTCACTCATAAACTCACTCCATCACCTTTGCCTGGAATTCAGATCCCTTTGAGTGAAGAGATGTTTTAAACTTTGATGGTCCATTTTGAGCTCAAAGTTTTTCCCCACAAGATAGTGCCTCCAAAGTTTCAGAGCTAGCATTACAACTGCCAACTCTAAATCATGAGTCATGTATAGCTCTTCATGTTTCTTCAACTTCCTTGATGCATAATCTATCACTCCTCCATCCTGCATTAGCACGGCCCCCAACCCTTGCTTCAAGGCATCCGTGCAGACTGTGAAGTCCTTTTCGATATCCGACACTCATAGAATTGGCGCACTAGTTAGTAACCTCTTAAGCTCAATGAATGCACTATCACATTCTTCTGTCCATTCATACCTGACCCCCTTGCACTGCAAAGTGGTGATGGGTTTCACTATTTTTGAGAATCCTTCCACAAATCTCCGATAATAACCTACTAGCCCCATGAAGCTCCTCACCTCATGGGAATTTTTCGGCACTGGCCACTCCATAATGGCCTTTACCTTTTCTGGGTCCACAAAGATTCCTTCACCGAAAATGATATGACCTAAATAGTGGATCTCTTTCTGGAAGAAGGAACACTTCGACAACTTCCCATACAATCTGTTCTCTCTAAGCCAAGACAACACCACTCGTAAGTGTTCCTCATGCTCTCGTTCGTTTTTGGAATAGATGAGGATGTCATCTAGAAAGACTTGTACAAAATGGTCTAAGTACTTTCGGAATACTCCGTTCATGAGTCTCATGAATACTGCTGGCGCATTGGTCAATCCGAAAGGTACTATGACAAACTCGTAATGTCCAAACCGAGTTCGAAAGGCAGTTTTTGGGATATCGCCTTCCTTAATCCTTAACTGGTGATACCCTGATCGCAAATCAATCTTTGAAAATACCGCCACTCCTTTCATCTGATCAAAGAGGTCATCTATTCACGACATTGGGTACCTATTTTTCACTATAGCATGGTTCATGTCCCTATAATCTATACACAGTCGTAAGGAACCATCCTTCTTCTTCACAAAAATTACTAGTGTGCCCCAAGGTGAGACACTGGGCCTTATTAGCCTTAAGTCCAGTAACTCTTTCAACTGCATTTGAAACTCACAAAGTTTTGGTGCCGTCATCCGATACAGAGTCTTGGAAATTGGTTTTGCACCAGGTTTTAGCTCAATAGTAAAATCAAGCTCCCTCTCAGGAGGTAACCCGGGTAACTCGTTCGAAAAAACATCCTTAAATTATGACAATACCGGGTACTGATCCAAGGAGGGTCCCTTCCTTTCATTCACTACTTCCACTACATATAGTCGACACCCTTGCCTCGAAGTCGCTTAACCTTCATAGTTGAGATAAAGCGTAATGACACGTTTCTCCATACACCCTGGATCTCTACTGGTCTTCCTTCATCGTTGACACAAAGCACCCTTTTTGCGAAACAATATACCAAAGCTCGATGAACTTCTAACCAATCCATTCCAATGATTAGGTCATACACCCCGAGAGCAACGACGTATACCTTCAACCTGGTAGTACACACTCCCAAGTCTACTATACAATTATCAACGCTAGGTCCTACCGCTTGTTTTTCCCCTGAGGACATCTCGACTTGTTTAAAGTCATCGTGCTGGTAGGCTACCAACCCACTCTTTTCTAATGCAGATGGTGAAATGAAACTATCTGTCGCACCAGAATCAAATAAAATCTTTACATTGATATGATTTAGCATACCTGACGACTCCACCACTGTGGATTGATGTTCATCCTGGCGATTATTAAACACTGCGTAAATCTGGTGGCTACTACTTGCTCTTCCCTATCGGGGCCTTTCCTTCTCTATGCACAAATCCTGATTGTAACTCTGGGCAGTCACGCTGGTAATGGGGTCCTCCACATCCCCAACAGGTAACACGAGATTGAACTTACACACTGTTCTGTGACTGTCTCTGAAATGAGTTCCTTTCCCTGGAACCCCTGCCCCTACTAGCTACTCCCTGAGATGGCCGTGGACCTGCCTGCGTCGTTGGTGATGAACGAGATGCTGCACTTGCTGCCATTGAAATCCCTGCGGCTACTGTCCTTGGTGCGACTCTATTACCATATGGGGGTGGCCTTGAGCCCCCTCCCTTGGGAAATTTCCTAGGAGCCTTCCCCACGAATCCAAGACGACGCGGAAAGGTCGGTTTCGTACCTCCGGTTAAGTTCATGTGTTCCTCCGCATAACGTGCATTTTCCACAGCTTCCGCTACTGAAGACGGTTTCCAAATCCGCACCATAGCCCTTATCTTAGGGTTTAACCCATAGACAAATCATTCTGCCTGTTTTTGGTCATTATTCATATATGAAACATATTTGACCAATTCCATAAACCTAATCTCATATTCTTCTACGATTATGTTTCCCTGTACTAGAGCATGAAACACTCCTACCTGTTGTTCCTCATAGTAAGTTGGCAGATATTTCCTTTGGAACCTCTCCTTGAAAATTTCCCAAGATACGGTGTCTGGGGTAAGATGCAGTTGCCTTTCGTGGTTGCCCCACCAGTTCAAGGCACTGTCTTTCAACTGAAAAATCGCTATCTTCACCTTTGAAGTGGACGCATAGTCTCTTAAGGAAAAACACCTTGTCATGCCTTCCAACCATGCTTCTGCGCGTTCGCTGGCGCGACCCCCGACAAACTCTGGAAGTTTGATCTTCTGCAGTTCTCTAGTGATGTCTTTGGGTGGAGGTCCTCCCCCTAAATCACTCGACACTTCTGGATTACCCGTTCCAGATGGTGGGGGCTCCAATTTGATCCCTGTTGGTTGATGCCACTTTAAAGTCTCATTTATGGCCTCCAAAGAGCACAATATGAGAACTAGTTCAAGCGATGGTGGTGGTAGCGCTGGCGGTCCCTGTGACGATGCCCCTCTGCCTCGATTTCCTTGAGTCCTAACCATCTTGTATAATTTAACTTGCATCAACCAAGGTTGTCAGGGTGAGTTCAAGGATGTTTCACATTTGCACAACTTAAACTAGAAAACAGGGTTAGGCGTAAGTTTTTTTTACTTGTCTGTAAACAAACGTTACTCTCTTTAGGGGAGGTGGCTAGGTTAGGGTTAAAGTGTCTAAGCTTGATATCTTCGGCTAAGAAAACTATTGACCCTCTCCCTGGTAGTTACACTAGCATTGTACCATACTCGCCATAGTGCATTAGATCCCTTATATGGTGCTTTCTATTATACCCCTATTCTGCCCTGACTATTTCCCATAACCTACATCAAACTCCCGCTACTCTACAAGGACTTTTAACCTGTAAATTATAAAGTTACACTATTACATTCATTAATCAAGGGGATATATATATTTGATTAATAATAATAGGTTTCAAACCCATTATTAACATTAAAATTTTATAATGTTAATACGTTGTGCACAAAATGCTCCCTTGCGAGCTTGGAGCTTGGCTTTGACTGGTGGAATGGAATGGAAGGACTTGGCGCTTGGCTTGATGGTTGAGGGCATGGAACTCAGTGCTTGGTTAACTTGGATAATTGGAGATTATACTTCGGGATAGTACTTTATGACTATTAATTTATTTATATATATGAATTTATTTTGTAAAGATTCATGTGTGGCACGTTGGTGTTTGGTTGTTTTCCAAGGCTTGGACTTGGTGGGTAGTCATGGGTTCAAAACCCATGGACTCCAAACTTATTTTTTTTTTATAACCTTATTATTATTATATAGTTATATTTTTTTTTATAATTAACATTTTTTTTAAACAAATTTTTATATGATCTATATAAAAAAAAACGTAATTTAAAAAAAAAAGAATTAAAAAAAAAATATTAAATAAGAGAAATTTTAAAAGAAATTAAAAAAATAAACAATTTTATTTTATTTTATTTTATTTGAAGTTGGGCATCGTGGGTGCATGAGGTCCACGTGCCCTCCTTCCCAGGGCTCTCATCCCCAACCCTAAATTATTCTTGCCTTTATTTCCTCGAACCCTAGCGTCACTCGACCCTTTTCATTCTCGTTTTTTTTTCAAATGCTCTATAGAGGTGAAGGATGAGGCCGACGGCCATGGCCATCCATCTGCTCGGTCGACCCTGGTATCCACGAGTTCAAAGAATGGAGGGTGCATCGAGCATAGTGGCGTGCTGCCTCTGCTCCTTCATTGTGGTTCACTGGCTCGACAACTGGACTTTGATGCTTGATAGCTTTGGCACCAACAGTGTGATGAGTTGTGTGGCTGGGCTTGTGTGTTTTATGCTTGGTGCGTTGGCTGTGTGTGTGTTTATCATATCTGTGTGTATATATCAGTATCTACGATCCAACATTATTACTATTATTGTATGCTATTGATGAATGGGATTTATGATTATTATTGTTATTCATTTCATGATTTGTGGACAGTAGAGATAGAGCATGTGGGCAGTTACCAAACCAAAATTTTCGTGCTATGAAACCTTTTTTTTTCAGTATTAGTTTGTTCTCCCTCCTTTCTGCTCCTCTGGCGTGATACTTTCCACTTCTTCTCACTTACGTAAAACTACTCATGCCACCACCGAGGAGGGGAGGAAGGTCGCTCTCTTCCTATATTTCATATTAATTTTACTTTTTTTTTAATCATAACAACAACTACTTTGCATATCTACTCCTCTCCTACGCGTTCTTAAAACAATAAATCCTCGTGGGCTCTTCCTTCTTGTCTTATTTGTTGATATTTGGTGCCTAGTGCGTAGGGATTTGAGACATCTGTTGTTGCGCGCCTTACGATTGTATGATATTGCGTTTTAAACAAGATCGGGGCATGCGGCTATTTATTTCTGAGAGACTATGTGTGTGAGGTGCCTCTTGCCATTCGATCTGAGTTTGTGCTTTCAGTTGCAGAGGAGGGTTTTATCTTATTTTTTTTTTATATTGTTCATTTTTTTTCCATGACACGATGGGCCTCCTTTATTGAAGGGTGACAATGATTGATGGGTTTTCTTGGTTTCGGGTTTTGTATGCAAATTTTAGATGTGAGTAGTCGCCAGTTGTCGAGGATTCTCTTGGGGATATTTTTCTTTTCTGTACAGCGCGCAGGCTGCCCCCTTTTTTTTTGGGGGATTTTCAACGGCCCTTACATACACCCTGTTAGGATATACAGAACCATCTAATGGTTGCACTGTAGTGCCAGCTCCTTTTCAAACCCAGTGCCGACCATGCGTCCCTCCTTCAGATTTGCCTCTATCTATTGCTGCAAGTACATCTCCTATTGTTAATGGAGAAATATTATAGGCACTATCGTTAGAAATGGTTTCATTTACAAGTGTTGTAATGAGTTCCACCATATCTTGTGCATCATTCTTTTGTAAATCTTCTGAATCCACTTTTGCAACCATGGAAAACACTCCCGATTGTAGTTCCCTCTCAAGAACAAAGCTAACTAAATCCTGAGAACCCTAATCCGCAACAGTGACAGGAGAACTATCCATCTTGGCTTAAGTATCTGTTTGAAAAAGGTTCTTCTGCACTGACTGCATAAATGAGCTGCGAGAGAGGCAACCTCGACTTTAGAGTGAATGACCTCAACGCTTCTGGTCTCTTGGGTGAAACCTTGTGATACGTTACGATTTGGCTCGACTCACAGTCCGTGGTTGACAGATGGAGATTGGGTCTCAGACCTAATAATTTTTTTTTTTTTTTTGATATTTGTTCTCAGACACGTAGTGCATAAGAGATATGCCCCTCATGAGATCTCCTCAGCTTAATGCTTGTTATTCATACTTGGCGTTAGGATTTCGTATGCATATGATTGATTTGGAAAGTGGGCCTCAGCCCAATAATTTTATTATTATTATTATTTTTTTGGGGGTTCATTTCTATTATTATTTTTATTATTATTATTATTATTTATATAGGATGCGTAATGCACTGCCATGGCCCCTTCTAGTCTCTTGACTCTACAACAGGACTTTACATATATATAGAAGTGTGCAATAAATGAGGAGGAAAGTCATGTAACAATGTAGGCAAATGATGCCAACCTGACCCCTATCTATACTGGTCAAGTAGACCTTGTTTAGGTCAACCTGGTACTCTACTGTAGGCTACCCTATGTAGAACATATTGTAGGCTTGCATCATGTATAACTGCTATGAATGGGCCTATACTACACATCTATTCTCTAGTCATCATACATTTCCAAAATATTGTTTGTTTTGGATTAATATATATATATATATATATTTTCTAGTTCTCTGCAATACCTAAAGTATAATTAAATCTTTTTCTTTTGGAGGGCATGTGGTTTTTGAAGGTCAGGTTTGTTTCATAATTCTTATTACCAAGGTTCTTTCTATTGGACGGTTTATGTTTTGGCTCTTTTAATCCTTTTATTTTAAGTGCAAGGCTAATGTCTCTTTGCAGAGTGTTCGGTTATTAGATTGTTACTCAGTTTTGTAGGTGAAGTTTTCATCCCTCTATAGATTGGAGTATTTGATACTTTTTAGGCATATTTGTTTCCAAGTTTTCCATTTGGTTGTTACTCTTTAACATCTTCTATTTCTTTAACATTGCTTCCTTTGCAAAATGATTTTATTTTATCATTTAGAGGTGAAATATTTCATCATAGCTATATTTAATTCATCCAAAATTTTGGGGGAAAGGAGTAGATTGCACAGTTAAGTGGGTGGTCAAGACCAAGTTTAAGTTCTGAAACCGGGCTCTGATACCCTGTGTAAGGTCTCTACCCCAGAGCCTTAAAAAAATGCAAGTTAAAATAGAGGATAGATAAATGTTATCCTGTACAATTTAATCATCAGCATATAACCATTTAATATTTTGCAGAAATTAAATTTATTAACAACATGAAAATAAATTACATAACAACCACATAACATATCATATTCAACAGCTTAATGATAACCACCTAAAATCATGAAAATACATACCTCTGTCTGATGTTGTTTCTTCAATCTCCGTCTGTCCTCGCTGATGCTCTGCCCAAACTCTGCCCAAAACCGAATCTTTCCTCCCTACCAGCTAGGAACAGAGCCTATCCGGCTCCCTAGCTCCAGGATTCAGTGAGGATTTCGAGCCCCCGAGCCCAAAACTCCCAACAACCTGGTGCACCCCTGTAATAGTCCACCCAAACTCCAAACCAGAAAATATCCCAAGCAGAAAATACAGTCCCTACTCTCAAAATGCTCTCATTCCCCAAAATTGCAAAAGTGACTCCCTCGAATGCCTCTGCCCCCTCATATCCTTTTCCCCATTCACCACCTCCTACCTTCATTTAATTCCATCCACCTTATCCCTCCATTTAATACCTTATCCCTCCATTCAATACCCTATCCCTCCATTAAATGCTTTATCGCTTCTTACGTAAAGTTTTCTAATAATAAATTAAAAGTTGTTAAGCCTTTAATTCGTTACCCCAAACATTAAATGTGTTAAGTAATCAATTAATTAATTAATCAACATATATTAAACAATAATTAATTAATTAATTAATTAATATTATTAATAATTAATCATTACTTAACTAATACACATTAGGACAGTTAATTATTTAATTAACTATTCTTGATAAACCTTAAGCAACTATTTAACTAGGGTTGTTACAATATTGGTCAAGTAAAAAATGCTTCCTACCATCTATCTATAGAAAGTGGGATCAACCTTAGGAGTTCAACATTTGGCAAAATGTTTGACACCTTATTGATAAGGAGTAGTGGTGGATTTGTAGTCTTCCATGTGAAATCGAAAAAGAAGGTTAAGTGCATACTTAGGCTAAGAGAAAAAAATTACCATGTTGGATTTTTGGATTTCAATACCAAGGAAATAATGAAGGAGTCCTAAGTCAGACATCTCAAACTAGATCATAAGACTAGAATTCACATGGTTGAGTTTTTGGTGATTAATCTCAGTGATAACAAGTCATCAATATAAATAACAAGGATGAGGAGTTCACCATTTACGTGCTAAGTGTATACATTGGTATCAAATTGACACCTAGAGAAACCATAAATAAGAAGGAAACATTCCATCTTTTCATACCAAGCTTGAGAAACTTGCTTTAGAACATAAAGTGACTTATTGAGGCCAAAAATAAGGGAGGAGTCATTCTAAGAAAAAAATGGAGGGTGTTTCATGTATTTTTCTTCATTCAATTCTCCATTGAGAAAGGTTCTTTTGATGTACTTCCCAACCTTGAGAAGCAACAAGTGAAAGAACAGGTCAAATTAAATCCATATTTGCAACATGAGAAATCGTTTTCAAGTAATCAATACCTTCAACCCATGAGAAAAATTTGGAAAAAAGATAGGCCTTTAACTTCTCCTTGTTTCCATCTACTGAAAAGTTGTATTTTAGGCCCTCTTGCAACAAAAAAACTTGCAACCTTCAGAAATAGGAACAAGATCCCAAGTGTCATTTTCATTAACTAGTTCATTTATTTTTGAATAGTTGCTTCTCATTCAGGTTGGCCACTTGATTCTTTATAAGTTTGAGGATATCTATCTCATTGTGTTCTTCCATAAGAGTTGAACTATTTGTAAACTACTTGTATTGAACTCTGGGTGTGTCCCATGAGGATCTTATGGATCATCAACTAAAGCATTGACAACTTCCCTTTTTTTGGACCCATTTCGAAAATGGAGTAGCTGGAGGTGTAGGATCTATAGACTAAACTATGAGAGGAGGATATAAAGGTGCAATATTAGTAGACTAGACTATAGGAGGATAAACTCAAGGTGCTAGTTTAGGTTCATCATTTGAAGAATAAGAATCATCATTTGAAATATATGCGAGTCCTAGAGAAGTAGAAATATAAGATAGAAGTGGTAAACAAGATGTTGGCACAGAGGCCAAGGAGAGTTAATCAAATTGAACATCTCTCTTAAATATAACCTTTTAAGAGTGAGGTATAAAGAGCCAATATAGTTTCACATTTTCAATATAACCAACAAAAACACATTGCTTGATTTTTTGTTGCATTATCTTATGCTTTTCATCAATAATATGAGTTGATGATTCACAAAAAAACTTAAAGTGATTGACATTACGATTGATATAAGACCAAGATTCTTATAGAGTTACATTCATTATAGCTTTTGTAGGAGTATGATTCAAGATGTAGTTAGCACAATTTATAGCTTCTGCTCAAAATTGTGGTGCTAATTTATTTGATTGAACCATACAATTAGTCATTTCTTTAAGTATTTGATTATTATGTTCAACTACTCTATTATGTTGTGGAGTGTAAGGAGCTATATGTTTCATTTAAATGCAATTTTTAGAGAAATACTAAATGAAGTGTTTATTAACATATTCTCATCCATTATCAGTGCAAATTCTCTTGATTAGATGACATGATTTCTTTTCTACCAATGCTTTGAAAGAAATAAAGAGATTGAAAACTTCACTTTTGAATTTTAAAAAAGTAAACCCAATTGCATTTAGTGTGATCATCACTAAAAGTGAGAATATATCTTGTGCTTGAAAATGATGGAGTGGGAAATGAACCTCGTATGTCACTATGAACCAATTCAATGGGTGCAAGTGCTCACTGTGAATAACCAAATCGAAAGGGATATCTATGATGGTTACCCAAAACACAACCGTGACAAACACCATCCTTGCATGAGATAGGGGGCAAGTCCTGCACCATTTGTTTCTTTGAGAACTACAACAACTAGTGATAGTTCAAATGACCAAACCACTCATTTCAAAGTTTGGTCAAGTCATTAGCATGAGCAAGAAGGATGTTGGTAGGTGATGATAGTTCAAAGTTTTCAAATTTGTACAACATTGAAGAGTCATTGACACATCCTGAAGCTATTACAATAGACAAATACTTTATATCTCTAATTACAACAACATGAGATGAAAAGTCAATGGTTATTCCATCACTAGAATGAGTAATTTGAAAAATTGAAAGGAAATTTGTCGAGATATCGAGAATATAGAATGAATTAATAAATTTCCCATCGGGAAGATCTATTGTTCCTGCTCCTACAACATATAAAGGATAAGTATCACCAATAAAAATATGTGGGGTGGTACACTCATAAAGACTAGAGAAAATATCCCTATGATTGTTGATATGATGAGAGGCCTATGAGTCTAAAATCCATTCATGAGATGACTAACATGTTACTACATAAAGAGAATAATAATTTCTTGTTACTGGCATTTTATTGTGATATCTCTCAAACCCTTTCTTTCTGTGGTGTCTAATCAAAAGTTTATATGTATGTGTGTGTACATACATATATACATATACATACATACA
>ML816448.1:104954-120118 GCA_009831015.1 Picea engelmannii
CCCCCCCAACACACACACACACACATTAAAATATAGCCACATTTAAAACAAATAGGACCCAATAAGAAGATGATTAATTTATGGCCCTAGAAATATGCCAAAACGAGGATAAGCATTACATATTTGTAAAAAAAATAAAATTATTACATTAGACTAAAAAAATCTAAATTCATTTTTACCACCTTGAATATCACTTAATAATACATAGCCTAAAATGATGACACGTCAAATCCTCTATATAGAAAAGTTATAGCAGTTTGAATTTCACCTCCAAAAAATAAATTTGAATCCCCATAGTAAAGTGAAAGTGCGACGTGGAATTTTTTTTTATTGGATTGAAAGTGTCACGTGGATTTTTTTTATTTATGGTCACTATACCTATTGAATGTTGAGTTGGAAATGGTGACTCGGTGTTAACTTGGAAGCTGGATGGTTTGGTACTTGGATGGCATGGCACCTACTATGTGTTGAGGTGACATGCTTATGTGGAAACCATATGAATGATGTAGCAATTGAGGTGGTAGGTCAGGTAGTTGAAGTGATGTGGCGATGCATTCCGTGTGGAAAGGTCTACATGGAAGTTGTTCCACATTGTGATCAATGCGGAGGTGGGAGTGGAACAACAAGTGGAGATAAGGGTCACTAAAAAAAGGGAAATAAAAAAAGGACAATGTTGGTTGGGGGTGGGGGAAATATTTGGTAGGGAAGGTAGTTAAAGTGATGTGGCGATGCATTCCCTGTGGAAAGGTCTACATGTGTTTTAGGTGAATCCCCCCGCGGACAAGTGGATTCCCTCTTTCTCTCTAGACTCCTAAGGCCAAGATAGAAAAGTGATTAACATGGACACTGAATTCCTTTTAGATCTAATCAAGCTAATAAAAGAAAGAGAAGGAGAAAGATATGTACCTTATTTGCGACGTTTGTCGTTGCAAAGTCTTGGCTGAGCTTCGATCCTGATCTCCCCGATAGATCCTGTAGGACAAACAAAGATACAATGGACTTCCTACTCTACTAAGATTAGCTCAAATATAGATCCATCTACTGCAGACAAACTCATATGGAACAAGCACAAGTTTGAAAGAAACATGCCAAGCATTGATTATTAATGAGAACAAGTAAAAGTGCTTACAATCCTTTGAATGAAGGTGCAACAACTTCTTCCAGTTCTCCTTGTCCAACACCTTTGCTCAAGTAATCTCCACTGATTGCTTTGATGACATCTCACTCATGAGATCATAAGTTTGATGTAATTCTCAATCTACATCCCCCCTTTCACCATGAGAAGGCCTCCTTATATAACCTTGGAGAGCTCCAACCACTTGAGAGATATTTGGGATAAGTTGAGGATTCTTCTCCTTCAGTTGAGGATATTCCCTAATATCATGCCTTGACCATATATTCGAATCCAGCCACCTTCAAGAATTGAGGGATTCTTCCCTGATTTGTCTCAACAAACCCAAAACTTGCTCAGAAAGGGGTAGCGCTCCCCCAAAAGGATGCACAGGGCGCTCAAACACTCCCGCAAAGAGGCTCAGGGAGCACCATCACTCCCTGATAGTGGGTAGGGGAGCGCTCCTCTCCAAAATCCATTTTTTAGTGGTTTTTCCAGTGGCAAAAGGCTTGTACTCCCTGTCAACTGATTTCTCTTCTTCAAAACTAGTCTTTGAGGTGTCTTTAAGTGTATTTATGATGTCGTTAGAGGCATGACATAGAAAATATGGTAGTATGATGTTTGTGACACTTGCAACACTCGTGGTCAATATGCGACACTTGCGAACAAGATGCGACACTTACAACACTTGTAATGACGCCACTTGCGACACTATTGAAGTGAGTAATTTTGAGGTGTAACAGATTGCCCCCCAAAGTACGAAGTTAGAAGACGATGATGACTTAAGTACTTTGTAGACTTTTTTGAGCAAGGGTATGGACACAGAGAGGATAGAAAAAGCTGCACACAACCATCAAACAAATATTATGACATGTTTCAAACCCAAGGCAGACATACCTATGCTTGAGTGATAAAGACTTTTTAGGTATGGCCGCCATAAAATACACCGCGGATCCATAATTATATTGACAAAATGGTATAGCCACTGAAGATACAATTTGGATCTATACTCCTATGACCTGAACTGATCGTAGCCACGAAGAATACACAGTGGATCTACGAGACGACAAGTCATAGCCACGACCAATACAAAGTGGTTCTATGTAACATTATATGTGTCATAGTTCAAGAGAACTCCTTCGCAACCTGGGCAAAGTATAAATAAGAGTGAAAACTCAACCCAGGGTCTTCTTATTGATCCTGATGTAGTGCGAATATAACCATGTGAATAGATGTCCTGATGTCAAACATGGCAGAGACCACTTGATTACCGGTCAATGATGTAAATTGTTAACAAGCGCGAGGGAGATCACCATTGATGTCAATGATTCCCAAGGTACTCTAGTACATTCCAATGAATGTGAATGAATGAGTTGAAGTCGAACATTCGTGGAATCATCCAATCATAGGTCAATGATTTAAACCCACTGTCGGACACGAGGAGGCCTGCCATTGAGGCATGTAGGTCCCAAGGTACTAACTGGTTTCTAAGTCTAGTTTCTGGATAATGTGATGAAGTCGACATGAAGAAACTCGTCGAAGGAGGGCCTTGATGTATCCTCCATCAATGACAGAAAACTGACACCGAGATGTAATTGGTAGATCAAATGAACATGGACTGACACGGGTATTGAAACAAGATATTTGTGATGGCTGACTCTCGAAGCAAATACTTCCCTTGAACACTGAGGCACAATAGCAGAAACTTGACATGGACCAAAACTTGATGATGTAGTGGATGTTGTGACTTTCGTCAGGTGACCCAAAGGAGTAAAAGAAACTCAGAGGATTGGCTCAATGCAGAGGTTCAGCAGATTAAACTGTGTGCAAAGACAAAGTGCCATGTTCAAGGGCGACCGTAAGAGTGACTGGTATTGTTCTCAAAAATTGCTTGGCTTGCTTCTTTCAATTTTTCCCCCATCCAGATAGACGAGTACCTATTTTTAATTTAACGAGCTCGAGGAGGGTAACACATGCTCGATATGACTCACCTTCGGTAAGTCCCTCTTCCTTTATTTAATGAACTGGAAGAAGTAAGGGTTCGATCCCATATGGTCCCTTCAATGTATGATTGTTTAACGAGTCCAGAGAAGGTAAACTCGGTGGTTTTTCATATTTAGAGAGTCTGAAAATAACTTAAAGACGACTTCAATGTTGTCCTTTTTCATAATGTTAGTCTTGCAAGGCCAAAAAGGAGATAAATTATCACTCGAAAGACTCCCTTTCAAAACTTTTAACGAGTGGGAAAGGAAGCAAGATCACTCGACAATCTCTTCATGTTTAGAGATTCTGAAAAAAGATTAACGATGACTCCAAGGGGTTCCTTTTTCGTATATCCATGCGAGTCTGAAAAAGTGATAAAAGTCTACTCAGTTACATTCTCATGTTTTTTCGAGCACGAGAAAGAAAAAAGACTAAGATCGATATGCCCCCAGCGTGAAATCTAGTGGCTTAACTCCAGAATGATCATCAAAGGCTGGAGACATGCCCCCCAAGCTTCAATTTATTCACTGACGTTGAGGTTGTCATCAATTTCTCTAGTAGACAGAGAAAAAGGATAAGAGTGGATGAAAAGAAGGTTCAAGAGAGGTGACTGATTCATTTTTTAATGAGCTTGACACAGAAAAATAACTATGCTCAGGGCTCCGGGTTCAATCCCCAGATATCTGTTTCAATTTTTAACGAGCTTGCTACAGAGAGGAAATCTATGCTCAAAGCTTCTGTTTCAATTTTTAATGAGCTTTATACAGATAAGAGAAATTGTTCTCATAACCTTTGTTTCATTTTTTAACGATATTGCTAAAAAGAAGAGAAACTATGCTCGTGACCTCTTATTGATCATGGCCTCCAAGAGAATAATGCTCTAGAAGGACACCACGTCAAGGGACAAAAATCGGTCATGGCTTCCAAGAGATCTTCACTGGATGGAAGAAAATCACTCTGGAAGGAACACATGTCAAGGGTCATGACAGGGGCAAGGAGATCAGACTCCAATATTCCTACCGAATACATCACCATGTCAACTACTGGATCCAAATAATCGAAAGTTGAAGGCATGGGAGATGATAGAAAATCGACATCAGGAGGGGAGATAGAGTGTATATCTCCTCGAATTTCTTCACAAGGGGAATAAAAGAGGATCGATGATGGTTATCATCCTGAGGTAGCTCGTCAATTCTCAACATTTCCATAATAGATTTATCAGAGGGAAAAATTAGGGAAATTTAGTCGATCGCAGATGACAAGGAACTTAACCATGATGGCATCGAGTAACTGTCGGGTGGCAATAGATGTTGGTCATCTAAAGAGGGAGAAGCGGATTGGATAGAAACATATGATGTTTCGGCTAGACTAAGTGGCACGGTGTCACCTAGTGCATAGAATTCCAACGGACTAGGTACGATCCAAGGGTCAGATGATTCCAAAGATTGATAAGCCATGGTCGAAATCATATCAACGGTGGAAATATGATGTGTAGTCGGTGGAAGTGGTGTAGGGAAGGTACCCATAAGGCTAGAATATTTTAGCAAGACAACACCAACGCTTTCATATGTGATCTTGTGGTCTCCCAAGAAAGGAATGTTGTTGGTAGCAGGAGCGCGAGCATTAGTCATGCAGAGATCCAACTGATCAACAGTGACAATTTTTCCTTGATGAGGAAATTGTACACATCGAAAGACCGACGAGGCAACGACAGTCATAGCATAAAACCAACTTCTTCCAAGTAACAAGTTGTAATTGAGGGGAGAATCGACCACCTCGACATCAACAATGACGGTTTTTCCACCCAATTGGATGGGTAGGGACTGTAAAAGTCCATGGGGACGAAAACCTTGCCCATCGAACGCACGCAACATCGTTGGGGATTTGTTAAGTGCGGGTGATTTAAAACCTTTCCAACATGCTAAAGACATGACACAAGTTGAGGCTCCCTCATCCAGAATAGTTCAGTGGATTTGTTGATTGTGAACAACACCATCAACTTGGAAAACAAGTTGGTGGGAGAGTCGAGACGTATAATTGTCTTGGTTAAACATGATATGGTTGGACGACTCAGGATCAACAACGCGAATATCGGCCAAGAGCGTTCTACGTTGACTGGGGCAGTGCTGTAGAACTTCTAACGCAGACATAACACACAGTGCTTGAGCCAAATCTTCAACAATGTTGTAGTTCTGGGTGACACGTGAACTAGGATTAAAGGTATATTTGTGGATAGTGCTCTTAGGAGGGCGTAAGATAGAGTCGAACGTAGGTTTCTCAATCTGAAGTGGTCCAGACGGAGGATTAATCGATGGAGGACTAACGTAGGACGGTGATGGATCCGGTAAAGTACTAGTACCATTAGTGACCTTTCCTTTGTCAGGGTTACCTGGTGTGTCGTATGTTTTAGAGCGAGTGGTCAAATTAATCCCATTAAACATATAAATATGTGCACTTGTCGAGGCCTCATCATGATGATGGCTAGAACTACCCCCAGGAGAGGGGGTTTGAGCAACCATGGATTTCTGCTATGGAAAAGGATGAGTAAGCACAACGGGTTGTGAATTTCCCTGGAAAAGTTTGGCCACATCAGTGCGATGTGGACAGTCTCGAGTGTAGTGATTGTCACCACAAATGATACATGGGAATTTCAATTTCCGTTGTGGTTGCTTTTTAGTAGCAGGTGTTTGAGCTTGATTTCTTGGTTGTTCATTGTTATTAGTATTTTTTGATTTACTTTTTGTCTTCTTCTTACCTCTGGATTGTTGTGAAGGGGCAGATTCAACTGCATTCACCTCAGAGATCTGATTTTGGGTGGAGGTAGAGGAGAGTGTGGTCGACTGGGAAGTAGATTGAGTTTTGACGGAACTGATAACATCGTCCGCATGAGATGGGGATGACGGCTTGGATGGATCGGTATTAGCTCGAGAAGCATTTGGAAGAAAATCATACAAAGTACTAGATTGGGAATAAACCAAATCTAAGTACTAAGCCTGAGCAATGGTTTCTTCCTCGGTGACTGCACCACCCATAGCAACATCGCGAGCGATCGGGGGTAAAAATGATTTAGTAAACCATTCCGCCAATAATATGTCAGGAATGATTACCTTGATCATCCTCCGTCGTCGTCTCCACTCATGAATATGGTCAGAGATATGCACAGAGTCAGTTTGACGAAGGGAGGTCAAGAGTTCAGTACCCGTCTCGTAGCGAATAGGTAGTTGAAAGTGCATGAGGAAAGACATGGCAAGGGAGTTGAAATCATGAAAAGAAGAACGTGGTAGTTCAATATACCACTTTTCTGCAGAGCCAATAAGTGTTCACTGGAAAAGACACAAACGTATAGAATTATCCACGAGGGAGTTTGATGAACACCACAAATGGAAATTCATCACATGGTTATTTGGATCTTCGCCAGATTTTCCGTCAAATTTTGGAATATCAGAAGGAAGTTTAACTGGAATAATTGGCCAAACCGGTGAATGAAAAATAGGATCATTAGTTAACCGAGACAAGTCTGAGAGATCTAGAGTCACAAGGAAAGGTAGCCAATTTCTGTTGTAGGTGAATTGCCCTGCGAACAAGTGGATTCCCTCTTGGTCTCTAGACTCCTAAGGCCAAGATAGAAAAATGCTTAAGATGGATACTGACTTCCTTTTAGATCTAATCAAGCTAATAAAAGAAAGAGAAGGAGAAAGATATGTACCTTATTAGCGACGTTTGTCCTTGCAAAGTCCGGTTGACGGGCGATATTGTCTGTCCGTCAATTGAGAGAATGGAAGCGGTCCGGGGTTGTCTAAATAACCCAAGCCATTTGGAATGAACCACCCTGACGAGTTTAACGGCTCCGTTGGCCGCCCTAAGGTCTTTTAAGAAAACCAAAGAGAAAACTAATCTAACTAACTAATCTGACTAAAACAAATAAAACAAACTAAAATTAAATAAAACTAATAAAATTAACTAAAATTAACTAAAACAAACAAACTAACACACTAATCTAATTAAAACAAACTACTAAATTAAACTAAAACTAAATATAAACTATTCTGACTATTATATACAATCTACTAATTACTATTATAATAACTCAAATCAACTATCTAATTACCAACTGCAATATTACTTATTCACAAATGTACACTATAAATAGCCTACAGATTTAATTAAAACCTTCAAAACTCATGTGTTTTCTGCCCTAAGACAACCATGAATCTTTTTGATTTTTATATTTTATGAAAAAGAAATAAACATTACTGAAATTAAACAATCTAATATATTTACTGAAATTAAACAATGTAATATATCAAACAACTATATCTAAATAAACTTATATCTGAACTAAACTACTAATGAAAAACAGTAAACAAAAGACTAACTGACCTGGAAACGCTCCAAGTCTGCCCTGTGTGTGATGGCTTCGAAGCTGGTCGGAGGAAGGAAACTCGCACCGGTTAGTCCATAAGCTTCTCGTAAATGATTGGTTGTGCTGCTCTTTGAGTTGTTAACAGGACAAACAAGACATAAAAGATCATAACAACTATATAATTACAAATCTCTGCAATAAGGGAAACCTATTACGCAAAGACTTATATTTCACAATTCAATTCATGAAGAAGATAAACCTGTCATTCACAAACTGAATTTGACAATTATTATGTCTTTTATACACTTGGAAGAAACCAGATATGAATTACAATGATTAAAATTATATCATTTGCATTTGATTTAGATAGCTAAAGTAGTCATAAACCAGATGCAAATTGATATACACAACATGAAACAAAATGTTGATATAATGAGAACCTAAAGCTGTGACAAAACACCAAATTTTGCTTCAGTCTGTATTAAATCTTCATATCCTTGTTCTCCCACGAATGAGGATGATCATTATTACAAAAATCATAAGTATATATAAGTCTCTCCATAGGGTAAAACCTCCCTGTGGATAATATCAAAATGTTTTACAAAATCTTGGAAATATCCCAAAATCAACTAAACTAGGAAATCAAAATGCAAGTGAAATCTTGGAAATATCCCCTAACTGCTCATAAACTCAATTGCAATTTCGAATTTACCTGCAATAAAACACAAATATCAAATTAGAAAGATATTTCAGTAACAAAATAATAAAAATTTGATCTTACAGACTTAGCTACAGAATCATCTGATTCTGTAGCTAGTCTAAAATAGCATACAGGACTAGATAGAAATCAAATGAAATCTTTTTAAAATAATCTAATTTAATTTTCTTTTAATAAACATTTAAAACTAATCACTATGATTCAAATGAGTTTATTATTCAAATCAAACAAAATCGAAAAGGGATTGAATCGAAACAGGAGTAAGAATACTCTGTTTTTCAGTTGCCATAAAACCGAGTCAAACAGTAACAAGACTGTTTCATATCCAAATGAAATTAATAGCGAATCATATCGTATAAGATACGATGTAATCATAATCCAACAAAATAATAATCGATACAATCATAATTGATTTGTTACGGCTGTAACAATGTGCATAAGATTCATATTGTTTTAATCAAATGCCAATATGGAAACGCTGTTACGATTATAGTCAAAATGAAACATACATAACAACATCAACCAAACTTTGCCATAGACTCCGATTGCTGAGCGTTACACAGTCAACAACAATCGACAGCAGTGATAACCGTAAACTGGGCAACCATCAAATCGAATCGTGACTGAGTCAAATATAGAAACAAACCGTGATCCTGGGCATAATTACTTTCGTTCCCAAATCAAATTTAAACAATATATTTGTTGTAATATGAATCGAACTAATAACATGGTCAAACAATGCGAATTGATTGGTTGGGTATAACAGTTATGATTCGTATCTATTCACAATTTTGGTTATGCATTAACATAATGGTATTCGAATCGGTCGCAAAAGACATGGAATATAAAATCATAACAGTTAACCATTATTGCCAACCATATCATATAGAATATAACCATTTCGAATCGAAACGTTGACTGTGTTCGAAATTGAAATACCAGAAACAACTTATGTTTGGAAAAATATATTAACAACTTCAATAAGCAACAGAGTATTCAGTTCAAGCCAAATCAAAACAATCAAATCCATACCATGATTAATCGAATCAAAACTAAATCCAATCAAAGCTAAATTGGGAAAACGACATTCGATTAATCAAAACAAAATTATGCATATAGTGCATGCTTATGTGTCAAAGCAAATACACGTTGTAAACAGAGTTTATGAGTTTGTCATATAAACAGGTGATAGTCATACCAGTGAGACTGTTCGAGCTATACCAATTTTGAATTGACGACCGCTGTAGCTGACTCCACATTCTTAAACAAAATCGAACCTGTTGTTCGTTGTTTCTGATCAGTGTTTTGCATTTTCGCTCTTTGACTGGTAAGCCTTGCAACTTGATCCTCCAGAGCATGAATTATGGACTGTAGCATTGGCACATCAGTGTAATACCTTTCTAACCACGAGCCACACTGATCACATGGTGGAGCAACTGACTGAGATAGAGCAGGAGGGGGTTTTGATAAGTCACCGGGGTTTTCGCGAGGCATTTTGATGCCTGGATAATTAGGATCATTTTGCAAGCAAGGTGGTAGGTTTTTCACAAAGTCGTATGAGGGTATGTTACATAGACCTTCTGAATAGGGATACTCACTTGCCAGGTAACGTTCCACCTCCGAGTCAGAATCTTCACTCACCATAATAGGGTCAGGGTTGACAGGAGGTCTCGGTTTGTTTCTTGCCATGCGAGAGATTAATCAGGCGTTCTTTTTACCTTTAGAATTCGTAGTAGGTTTGGTTTTAGGCCTTTTAGCCATGGGTTTAACAGTTTCGACATCTTTGGTCACAAAATTGGGTAGGTCAATAGGTGAGTCGGGTAGGGGTTTAGGTAACAGAGCACTGTAAAGCACAGGGGGTACAGACTTGCTCTCGCTCACCACAGGTTTGTCAACCTGTGGTGGGCTTGAATCCTCAAAATTATTGCAATTAAGAAAATCATTCCAACAGTCTCGGTGTAACCCCAAATGACAAACCACAAGCATTTTAATTAACCCAAAGTGAAAAAGGTTGTTATCGGCCTAGTTCCATTTGTATCTTTTAGACATTTTAAACAGACTCCTATGCAAGTAATAAGGCATATTTATCTCATAGCCCATGAAAACCATAAGTAGCCTAAGGTGGTACAAGAAAATGAAACCATACCGGCCCTCACAGGTGATAAACTGCTTGGTTATCATCAACAAGTCGTGCCATCGTTGCTTTAGCATATTCGCAGGCAAACCTTTGTCGCAGGAGTTCACTCTTCGTGACTGGAAGAGCAATGTCCACGAGACATCTTCCACTTTGCATTTTTTTGACCATTTTTGTCCAGTAGCAGGCAGACTGGTAGCTAAACTGAGAAATTGCTCATCAATTTCCAATTGCACATCCCCAACCTTGGCTCGGAAACCATCAAAGGTTAATGCGAATTGCCGAGCCATGCAAGGGTTAAAATCATCAAACTTTTGTATAAACGGGAGCCAACCAAATTCCTCAAGGTCACTGTAAGCACCGTCGAACATCAACAATGCCTGGCTACCATTGGGTTCAGCCCTTACGACCGGGGCCATGGTGCGGGTGCATGATAGGGTTTAGATTGAACACAACAATACACAGGAGCAAAAATCGTTTGGGCTAACAGCTACGAGCGCTCAAAGGGGAGGCAAATTAATGTGTGCGTGCGAGGGTGGTGGGATTATCACCGCCATGAAGCATAGTAATGGCAAAGTACAACGCTATTCAATCAATCATAACATCATTCAAACCATAATAATCGGCCAACCCAAGAATTAAACGGTGGATATAATATACCAATGCGCCAATGCATTGTTTGAAACCATGCACGTTCAATATAAAACCAAACCCCAAGTTAAATGTGTGCATGTTGCATAATTCAAACCATTGTCATTCAACATTAAATCATAACCCAAATGTTTAACCAACGCGCCATGTGTAAATAAACATTGTAACCAATGATTTTATAAAATCGACAAGCCAAGAGCTTATAATAATAGGGATCACACTATATAAAACAAAATCAACCATGACCCTTATAGTATCAAATATAACCCATAGATTTATATGCTCAATGCCTTATCAATCAAATAAAGATCAAGTTGCACAATCAAAGTAAGAGTAGGAAAATGGACATAGTTCGAAAAAATGTTGTTCCAGCCACTTAATAATAAACCAAGGGTAAGTACCAATCAGAATATCAATGAGAATATCATGGCAGTTCAAATAACGATGGAGGAGTTTTCACACTTTCAGTCGTGAAAACTAAATCGAGACCAATTGTAAGTGTCGCAAGAAATGAAAATGTTTTCTATTTGCAAAATGCGATGTCAATTTGAAGTTCAGTAGACGTAGGTGTAGGCAGCTTTTAAGGCAATAGAAAAAATTGTATTGGCTGCCAACAATGGCGACACACTGGTAGAAGCAGTTATCTCTGTCGAAAGAAACAAATTCAGATTAGGACGACAAAGAAAAATTCAACTCAAAAACAACCATCAAAAAATCGTACAAACATCATCATTTACCATCTTTTCCAGCGATGTTTTAAAAGATGCAAACCAATAACAGTCTTAAGATCAGTAAGTCACGATATTAATGATAAAATCTTCAATACTGTTGGCATGGCCACTGCTGCCAGCAGGCATCCATAGCCTCGACAGGGTTTCATTTAACCCACTCGGACATCCGTATCCTGTCAAGAAGTTCTAGATCAGAATAAAGGACTTAAAGAGGTTTCTTATAATTTTTTTACAGATTTTCGTGCACCCGACATTGCTTCGCTGCCAGCAGGCCTGTTCAGTACCCCGACGAAGTTGTCTTGGCGCCATGCTTGCATTTACCCGCTGCTAGCGGACCTGTTCAGTATCCCGACGGGTTTACAAACACTTCCCGTAGCTCTTATTAACATTTTTATTTTGTTTTTCTTTTATGGATAACTGAGCGAGGTGACGCTGAAAAATCTTGGTATTTTATCATATTTTTTCAGACCTCATCAGAATTTTTGACACTGTCCTTTATTCATCTCTAGAAATGTTTTATTTCTAAAACAACTTACTATGACAGGGAGATATCTTTTTGAGTCATTCCTTTACGGAAAAGGGACAGCTTAAAAATAAAATAGATGATCATGACAAACTTTGCTCAGAGATTGAAATTAGTAAACTTCTTTCAAACAATAAAATTTTCCAACATAAATATCATTTTTAGAAATATATCACTGATGTCCGTACAATCTTTCAGAAGTTATTTCAGCGAAGAAATTTTCCTATGGTCTTAATCTGAATTGCTCAGTGCACAGGTATGCATATCTTTCAAACAACACCAAAAAATTAATCAATCCAAATCAAAATCAACACAGGAAGAACACAAAAAGATGGAAACCAAAGAAATATTTACATAACATACAAGGGTAGGTATCAAGCAAAGTATATTTTCAGGGCTTGGCCATTCACCGGATAGATGTCAAGCTGCCCTTCAAGATTCTGCAATCAAAAGGAACTAGGACCCAACTTTTCAGCAATCAAAAATGGCCCAAGCCACAAATTTTGAAACTTGGTGTGCTCACCCTTTCCTTCGTGTGGTTTGTCCCACTTTAAGACGAGATCGCCTACTTCAAAATTCCTATCAGAAGCAGAATTAGAATTGAACCAGCTTTTAATCAGTTGTTGATGTTGATCTAGTTTACGCTTAGCTTGGGTTCTTACTTCTAACTTCATCAAAGCGTTAATACGACTTTCTAAAGGAGGACACTCTTCTTCTTGAAATTTTTGTGACAATTGAAGCGAAGGAAGAAGAATGTGAGGTGGCAGAATGGCTTCTCTGCCATAAACAAGAAAAAAGGGGGAGTTACCTATAGCGGATTTGGGTGTTACCCTATCAGCCCACAGTGCATTCAGTAGTGCATTGTGCCAGTTCTTGTGATTTTCAGCTATGGTTCTCTTGATAATTTTGATCAAGTTCTTGTTTGTCAATTTTGCTAAGCCATTGCCCTGGGGGTAGTAACTAGCAGAATACTTTAGTTTTATTCCTTTCTCCAAAGCGAACTCACTCATCTCTAGAGAAGAAAATTATGAAGCATTATCAAAGACTAAAAAATCAGGGATACCGAAACGAGTGATGATATTTGAGTTTAGAAAAGCGATCACCTGACTTGTGTTAACAGTTCTTAGCGCGGTGGCTTCAAACCATCGAGTAAAATAATCAGTGGTTGTCACAATATACTTGTGCTGTTGTGAGGATGGAGGGTTAATAGGACCTATGATATCAAGGCCCCATTGCTGGAAAGGAGAATCGACTAAAACGGGTTGCAAGGGGAAGGCTGGTTTTTGCAATCGCCCTGATGCTTTCTGACAAATGATACATTTACGACACAAGGCATGGGCGTCTCTAAAAAGCGTCGGCCAGTAATAACCGGATCTTAAAACCTTATGAGAAGTGGTGTCGCCACGGAAGTGACCACCAGCTTCTCCTACATACAACTCAAGTAAGAATTTCTCTTCTTCGTCCTTTTCAAGACAACGCATCAATACGCCATCGAAATTCTGACGAAACAGTATACCGCTAACTAGATGAAAGGAGGCGGACTTTAGTCTCAACGCTCTTCTTTTGGCTAGGTCAAGGTGACGGGGTGCTGATCCATGTTCAAGATAGAATCTAATATCATCATACCAAGGAATTACGAGGTTTTGTGCACAACAAATCAAACTCTGATCGTGTTGTTCTAGGTTTGACGTATCACTATCTTCTTGTTGTTTAGTTTCTGAATCAACTACCAACTTACACAACCCTTGGCCTCTCACGATCTGTGCTGGAGTGATTTCTAAGTCGTACTCCTGCAAGGAGGTGACACAGTTGGCTCTTTTCTCTCCTAACTCCTTTTGCACTAACAAGTTCCTTACGGCAGGGTAGGGGACAATGACCTTCATCCTTGACTTCAAAAGATATAACCGGAAATGATTAACTGCTTTGAAAACAGCGTAGGCTTGCCAATCGACTGCTGGGTAGTTAAGTTCAGCGCCTTTGAAAGAAGAGCTCATAAAGGCGATGGGTACTTTGTTGTTCTCGGAATTCTTCTGAGTTAGGACTGCGACATAGGAACGATCAGAGGCAAAAGTATAAAGTGTAAAGTCTTGAGAGAAATCAGGGCTCATGAGAGACGGAGCGTTTATTATGGCCTTCTTTATAGCATTGAAAGCTTGGTTTTCTGTGGGTCCCCAACGATATTGGGTGTCTTTCTTAATCAGGTTCTGGAGAGGCCTGACCATTTCGGAGAAACTGGGGACAAATATTCTCATGAAATTAATCTGGCCTAGGAAAGACTGCATGGATTGTTTGGAGGTAGGTGGGGGAAGTTTAGCGATGACTTGGGTCCTCTCGGGGTCAATAATCATTCCATCACTAGACACAATGAATCCTAGTAATTTACCCTGTTCTACTGCAAAGATGGACTTCTTGGGGTTCAAGGAGATGCCGTATTTACGACATCGTAGCAGAACGGCTCGTAAGTGAGCTAGATGATCGTCTTTGTTTTTAGAATAAATGGTCACATCATCTAAGTAGACTACTACAGAGTGATTGATTAAGCGTCTGAAAGCAATGTCCATTGCTCTCTGAAAGGTAGCACCGGAATTAATCAATCCAAAGGGCATTTTGCGATAAGCATAAGTGCCCCACGGGGTATGGAAGGTAGTTTTTAATTGGTCTGGTGGAGACATCAAGACTTGGTTGTATCTAGAGAAACCATCTAGTAAAGATAGCCTCTCGTAACCAGATACTTGTTGAAGGATCTGTTCCATGGGAGGGATAGGATAATTATCTTTGTCAGACGCTTTGTTGAGGTTCCGGAAATCGACACAAAGTCGAATTTCCCCATTTTTCTTCCGTACTGGGACGAGGTTGGATACCCATTGAGTGTGTCTAACAGGAAAAAATATTTTAGCACTTAGGAGTTTATTCAATTCTTTTTGTACGGTCGGTTCTAGTTTAGGATGCA
>ML816448.1:134322-144501 GCA_009831015.1 Picea engelmannii
AAACATTACTGAAATTAAACAATCTAATATATTTACTGAAATTAAACAATGTAATATATCAAACAACTATATCTAAATAAACTTATATCTGAACTAAACTACTAATGAAAAACAGTAAACAAAAGACTAACTGACCTGGAAACACTCCAAATCTGCCCTGTGTGTGATGGTTTCGAAGCTGGTCGGAGGAAGGAAACTCGCACCGGTTAGTCCATAAGATTCTCGTAAATGATTGGATGTGCTGCTCTTTGAGTTGTTAACAGGACAAACAAGACATAAAAGATCATAACAACTATATGATTACAAATCTCTGCAATAAGGGAAACCTGTTACGCAAAGACTTATATTTCACAATTCAATTCATGAAGAAGATAAGCCTGTCATTCACAAACTGAATTCGACAATTATTATGTCTTTTATACACTTGGAAGAAACCAGATATGAATTACAATGATTAAAATTATATCATTTGCATTTGATTTAGATAGCTAAAGTAGTCATAAACCAGATACAAATTGATATGCACAACATGAAACAAAATGTTGATATAATGAGAAGCTAAAGCTGTGAAAAAACACCAAATTCTGCTTCAGTCTGTATTAAATCTTCATATCCTTGTTCTCCCACGAATGAGGATGATCATTATTACAAAAATCATAAGTATATATAAGTCTCTCCATAGGGTAAAATGATTATGATTCGGTGAAATGAAAAATCCATATCTCTAAAAATACACAACGGAAAATTATGGAAAATTTATATTCATAATTGTTAAAATGTTCTCTTCAAAAGGGTATTTTTAGATTTTACTTTTAAGTAAAAATTAAGATAGATACAAGGTGTAGAAAAACAAGTGTTTAAAATCTGCAACGTTTTCATCTTGGTCAACTTCAAAAAATTCTAGAAATTATAATATTCATCCGTTAGATTCAAAATTATAGTCATAATAAAATAGAGTCTCTGTAGATTGTTGCAGTATATTTCATTTCTTAAAAACATAAGTTTAATAATAGATACATTGTTGTGGAAAACAATAACTCATTATCATTCCTTTCATGTTTAAGGAACATATTGTTAAACAATTGCCAAATTGACATATCAAATCTTGATAAAAAAAATTTGAAAAATAGTCATTAGAAATATAACAAAATTATTCACAAGTTTTGTTTTTACTGTAAAGTGAAATTCTAAATAAAAAAAATACTTTTGTATGCCGGAAGTTGAAGAAATTGTGAAAATACAGTTTTTTTTGTCATAAAACAAGCAAAAGTGTTATCCATCTTCATGATTTTACCCTCATATTGTTTTAATCAAATGCCAATATGGAAAGGCTGTTACGATTATATTCAAAATGAAACATACATAACAACATCAACCAAACTTTGCCATAGACTCCGATCGCTGAGCGTTACACAGTCAACAACAATCGACAGCAGTGATAACCGTAAACTGGGCAACCATCAAATCGAATCGTGACTGAGTCAAATATAGCAACAAACCGTGATCCTGGGCATAATTACTTTCGTTCCTAAATCAAATTTAAACAATATATTTGTTGTAATATGAATCAAACTGATAACACGGTCAAACAATGCGAATCAATTGGTTGGGTATAACAGTTATGATTCGTATCTATTCGCAATTTTGGTTATGCATTAACAGAATGGTATTCGAATCGGTCGCAAAAGACATGGAATATAAAATCATAACAGTTAACCATTATTGCCAACCATATCATATAGAATATAACCAATTCGGATCGAAACATTGACTGTGTTCGAAATTGAAATACCAGAAACAACTTATGTTTGGAAAAAGATATTAACAACTTCAATAAGCAACAGAGTATTCAGTTCAAGCCAAATCGAAACAATCAAATCCATACCATGATTAATTGAATCAAAACTAAATCCAATCAAAGCTAAATTGGGAAAACAATATTCGATTAATCAAAACAAAATTATGCATATAGTGCATGCTTATGTTTCAAAGCAAATCCACGCTGTAAACAGAGTTTATGAGTTTGTCATATAAACAGGTGATAGTCATACCAGTGAGACTGTTCGAGATATGCCAATTTTGAATTGACGACCGCTGTAGCCGACTCCACATTCTTAAACTAAATCGAACCTGTTGTTCATTGTTTCTTATCAGTGTTTTGCATTTTCTCTCTTTGACTGGTAAGCCTTGCAACTTGATCCTCCAGAGCATGAATTCTGGACTGTAGCATTAGCACATCAGTGTAATACCTTTCTAACCACGAGCCACACTGATCACATGGTGGAGCAGCTGACTGAGATAGAGCAGGAGGGGGTTTTGATAAGCCACCGGGGTTTTCGCGAGGCATTTTGATGCCTGGATAATTAGGATCATTTTGCAAGCAAGGTGGTAGGTTTTTCACAAAGTCGTATGAGGGTATGTTACACAGACCTTCCGAATAGGGATACTCACTTGCTAGGTAACGTTCCACCTCCGAGTCAGAATCTTCACTCACCATAATAGGGTCAGGGTTGACAGGAGGTCTCGGTTTGTTTCTTTCCATGCGAGAGATTAATCGGGCGTTCTTCTTACCTTTAGAATTCGCAGTAGGTTTGGTTTTAGGCCTTTTATCCACGGGTTTAACAGTTTCGACATCTTTGGTCACAGAATTGGGTAGGTCAATAGGTGAGTCGGGTAGGGGTTTAGGTAACAGAGCACTGTAAGGCACAGGGGGTACAGAGTTTCTCTCGCTCACCACAGGTTTGTCAACCTGTGGTGGGCTTGAATCCTCAAAATTATTGCGATTAAGAAAATCATTCCAACAGTCTCGGTGTAACCCCAAATGACAAACCACAAGCATTTTAATTAACCCAAAGTGAAAAAGGCTGTTATCGGACTGGTTCTGTTTGTATCTTTTAGACATTTTAAACAGACTCCTATGCAAGTAATAAGGCATATTTAGCTCATAGCCCATGAAAACCATAAGTAGCCTAAGGTGGTACAAGAAAATGAAACCATACCGGCCCTCACAGGTGATAAACTGCTTGGTTATCATCAACAAGTCGTGCCATCGTTGCTTTAGCATATTCACAGGAAAACCTTTGTCGCAGGAGTTCACCCTTCGTGACTGGAAGAGCAATGTCCATGGGACATCTTCCACTTTGCAATTTTTTGACCATTTGTATCCAGTAGCAGGCAGACCAATAGCTAAACTGAGAAATTGCTCATCAATTTCCAATTGTACATCCCCAACCTTGGCTCGACAGCCATCAAAGGTTAATGCGAATTGTCGAGCCACGCAAGGGTTAAAACCATCAAACTTTTGTATAAACGGGAGCCAACCAAATTCCTCAAGGTCACTGTAAGCACCGCCGAACATCAACAATGCCTGGCTACCATTGGGTTCAGCCCTTACGACCGGGGCCATGGTGCGGGCACATGATAGGGTTTGGATTGAACACAACAATACACAGGAGCAAAAATCATTTGGGCTAACAGCTACGAGCGCTCAAAGGGGAGGCAAATTAATGTGCGCATGCGAGGGTGGTGGGATTATCACCGCCATGCAGCATAGTAATGGCAAAGTACAACACTGTTCAATCAATCATAACATCATTCAAACCATAATAATCGGCCAACCCAAGAATTAAACGGTGGATATAATATACCAATGCACCAATGCATTGTTTGAAACCATGCACGTTCAATATAAAACCAAACCCGAAGTTAAATATGTGCCTTTTGCATAATTCAAACCATTGTCATTCAACATTAAATCATAACCCAAATGTTTAACCAACGCGCCATGTGTAAATAAACATTGTAACCAATGATTTTATAAAATCGACAAACCAAGAGCTTATAATAATAGGGATCACACTATATAAAACAAAATCAACCATGACCCCTATAGAATCAAATATAACCCATAGATTTATATGATCAATGCCTTATCAATCAAATAAAGATCAAGTTGCACAATCAAAGTAAGAGTAGGAAAATGGACATAGTTCGAAAAAAAGTCGTTCCAGCCACTTAATAATAAACCAAGGGTAAGTACCAATCAGAATATCAATGAGAATATCATGGTAGTTCAAATAACGATGGAGGAGTTTTCATGCTTTCAGTCGTGAAAACTAAATCGAGACCAATTGTAAGTGTCGCAAGAAATGAAAATGTTTTCTATTTGCAAAATGTGACGTCAATTTGAAGTTCAGTAGATGTAGGTGTAGGCATCTTTTAAGGCAATAGAAAAAATTGTATTGGCTGCCAACAAGTCCTGGTTGAGCTTCGATCCTGAGCTCCCCGATAGGTCTTGTAGGACAAACAAAGATACAATGGACTTACTAATCTACTGAGATTAGCTCAAATATAGATCCATCTACTGCAGACAAACTCATATGGAACAAGCATAAGTTTGAAAGAAATAAGCCAAACATTGATTATTAATGAGAAAAAGTAAAAGTACTTACAATCCTTTGAATGAAGGTGCATCAGCTTCTTCCAGTTCTCCTTGTCCAACCCTTTTTCTCAAGTAATCTCCAGTGATTGCTTTGATGACATCTCACTCATGCTATCATAAGTTTGATGTAATTCTCAATCTACATCCCCCCTTTCACCATGAGAAGGCCTCCTTATATAACCTTGGAGAGGTCCAACCACTTGAGAGATCTTTGGGATAAGTTGAGGATTCTTCTCCTTCAGTTGAGGATATTCCCTAATATCATGCCTTGACCATCTATTCGAATCCACCCACCTTCAGGAATTGAGGGATTATTCCCTGATTTGTCTCAACAAACCCAAAACTTGCTCATAAAGGGGTAGCACTCCCCCAAAAGGGTGCACAGGGCACTCAAACACTCCCCAAAGAGGCTCAGGGAGCGCCAACACTCCCTAATAGTGGGTAGGGGAGCGCTCCTCTCCAAAATCCATTTTTTAGTGGTTTTTCCAGTGGCAAAAGGCTTGTACTCCCTGTCAACTAATTTCTCTTCTTCAGAAATAGTCTTTGAGGTGTCTTTAATTGTCTTTATGATGTCGTTAGAGTGATGACATAGGAAAGATGGCATTATTATGTTTGTGACACTTGCAACACTTGTGGTCAAGATGCGACACTTGCGGACAAGATGCGACACTTACAACACTTGTAATGATGACACTTGTGACACTATTGAAGCGAGTAATTTTGAGGTGTAACAACATGGAAGTTGTTCCACATTGTAATCCATGTGGAGGTGGGAGTTTTTGTATAAAAAAGGGTGGGAGTGGAACAACAAGTGGAGATAGGGGCCGCTAAAAAAAGGGAAATAAAAAAAGGACAGTGTTGGTTGGAAAAGGGTGAGGCACTAGAAAAAGTGTTGATATTATGGTATCTGTGGGAGGTATTTACCTCCATGTGTAAACCTGATGAGAATAGAATATTCCATGAAGCAAGAAAAAATGCTAATTAGTTGGCTAATAACCCTAGAAGACAAGTTAGCTCAAGAGGATAATTTGTATTAGGTTATTATCCTCCAAGAGAAGAAGTTGTCTAAAGGAAATATTATATACTAAGTAAATAGGCACCCAGAATGAGAAGTCGACCCATGCAGTTTGCCAATTTTAGTATAAGTACAGGAGGCCAGACTTCATTCTGGTAGGCATTCTCAGAACTGCAGAAGCAACACTTGTGCGCACTCCAGTTGGCCAGTTTGTGCGCAAGTTTGGAAGAGAGTTGTCGTTGCAGCTACTGCATATAACAAATTTCAGTTTTGGCCTAGAATCTCTCTTGGTTATGGTTTGGAATCTTTGATCAACTCTTATTACTCATGTTTGGTGCACTATACTTGGAGAGAGGTGCGCTATCTTGTTTAGGCTATCTAGCCTAGGTTTTTCTTACAAAATGATTCTTTGTCAATGTTAAGGGGCTCGGGGGTGGCTTTGGCCTATGGTTGGGTGACAATAGTGATATTGTCTATGGTTAAACGAGCACATCCATTATATTCTAACAGGTTATGGGCCCACACATCCGTAATTCAATCTAACCACTGAAAGGGAGCATAGCCATAAGGATACTAAGCTCGTTGAAGAACTGTCGCTAGGGTTTCTAGTAGGAGCAGTTACTAAAGCACTGCCACTAGGTTTACTACTAGGTGCAATTGCAGAAACCCTAATCCTCTAGTTGAGGAACCTTAAGTTAATGGATTGACCTAATCTCCAGATAGACTAGTGTGCCATAGCCTAGTGCATCTCCTGGTACTCTCAACAAGACAAGACGTCAAGTTTGAGTTTTTGGCCAAATCTAGGGTTGACCAAGTCAGAACAACCATGACTTACTCTATGAAGTCAGAAAACAATTTAGATGGGGCTTCTAACTTCAGAGCATGGAAGACAAGCATTGACCTCATCCTTTCCAAAAATAAAGTGTTGGATATCGTGAAAGGAAAGATTGTGGAACCAGAGTTTGAAGAAGGAAAATATAAGTAATCGCATAACGTTGCAGTTATGGAGAAGTTCAGAGGCAATGACATAAATTCCATGAGTATCATAGTGGACTCTATAAAATACCACTTGATACCCTACATCACCCATGTTGACTCATCTAAGAAGATATATGATGCCCTAACAAGCCTCTTCTTAGTCAGAAGCATTGGATAAGTAATGAGTCTGAAGAATGAGCTTTGTGACATGAAGATGAATGATGATGACAACATAACATCATACTTTGTGAGAATCTCTCAGTTAAGAGATCAACTACAAGCTATTGAAGAGATCATTTCAGAAAAGGAATTGGTAAACATAGTACTCAATGGTCTTCCCAAGACATGGGATGCATTTGCCACAAGCATGAACACAAGGAAGGAGTATCCTACATTTAAAGAACTTTGGACTTGCTGTGCACAAGAAGAATCAAGAATCAATGCAAAAGAGAAACCCCAAAAGAAGTACGATGATCAAGCCTTCACAACAAGGTTCAAGGATTTCAGGAATAAAAAGAAGTTTGGCTCCAGGAAGAAACCAAATCAAGAGAAAGACATGTCAAGAATACAATGCTTCAATTTTCGAAAGTATGGTCACTACAAGAATCATTTTCCCGAGTTAAAGAAAATAAAGGAAACACATGAAGCATCAGATGCCGAAGAAAGGGAACCCTCAAAGAAAGCCAAGCAAGACAAAACAAACTTCTTCTTATAAGACAAGGTAACAATACTCTTCATAGTTCTTGTACATACCATGTTTTTCATATCTATTTCCTAGAAAATAATATGTTCAAAGAGAAACTATACCTATGGAATAACAACAAGATAAGGATTGCTATCACAATGACTACAAGTCAGACAATACACATGAAAGGAATAAGTTCATCAACAAACCCTGGTAACAATTCACGTGGAATTTATTACATAAGTAACAACTGCAAGATAAGCTGGAATCAGAATCAATATTGAAGAAACCTAGAAGAAGTAAAAGACAGAAAGAAGTCAACAATCAAGAGAAAATTGGAAAAAAAAAAAAACTTGTGACACTTTGCAGAAGGCAATAAGGATGCAGACGGAAGGATGGGCTCTCTTTGTTGGAGGGATCTGATTACAGAATTCCAAAAGATGAGCATGCACTCATGCATGAAGCAAGGATTAGGAGGGAGCTAATCCTAAATAATATGATCCAATGAAGATGATGACGTATCTATCCATGTTCCCATCAATGGTAGCAACCATGAAGAGAAGCATGTGTTCAGTTTGACTTTAGAAGAAGTCTTGTTCAAAAAGAAGCCTTAAAGTATCCCTGGTTGTCCATCCACATCCATGATCCTTCGATGAAAGAAAGAAGTTGGAATCTTCAGGAAATGGAATCTATGGAAAATTCCATGAACCTAAGAGCTAAAGAAAAAAAACATGAGGAAGAACATGAAGATTCCAAGAGAGAAGGAAAAGCCAGAACAACCAGTCATTGTATCGAGAATCACAAGACTACCACCCTGATATGAACTCACTAAAAGAAATCAAGCAGAAGAACTGAAAGTTGTGATGAAGAACAATGTGTGGAAGACTTATGAATCAAAGCATCGTGAGATCCAGAACTAGAGGTTCTCCTAGATGGAGGGAGAAGACTATGATGATTGCTTGTTCTACTAAACCAAACATACCTCTACATGAGCCATTATATCATCCACAATATCCATGGGTTGGAGTTTACATCATATGAATGCAAAGAATGTTCTCCAGAATAATTAAACAAAGAACGTATGTAGAACAACCTCAAGGTTTTGAGGTATACTAGGAAGAAACCTTTGTATGCAGATGGAAGGAGACAACTTGGTGGAGAACCTCCAATGCACAACATAAGTGTGGTGAAAAATTTGTATAATAGAGATATTGTATCAGAATGGTTACTCAGAAGCTCAGGATGATGGATTGCTAATCCATGACAAACTCTCATGATGGAAAAAAAGGTACCACTGGGATATGTTCCAGTTTGACCCTTGTCACGATGTTATGAGCTAGTAGGAAACAAATGATGAATCCAACAATGATATACTATTTTGATCGGAGCTATATGAAGCCCTCAAGACAATACCATTGTTCCAGAAAGACTGAAGTAGATTGAGATCAAGAATTACACTCTCCGTGATGAAGTCCAGAAAAGAGAAAGTGGTTCTCCAATATATATCTCCAGAGATGAGTAGATAAGCAAACATTTTGGTGAAGCCTCTGTCCAAGATGAAAGAGTTTGTGTACTCAAGCTGGATCTCGTGGAGACAAATTCCTTATTGAAAAAGGAAGAGATGACTCCCAGGTTGGGAGGGAGCACTGATGTGTTATTGATTTATGGACAAACATTTTTCAAGTTCGAAAAATGGTCCGGGATGAGCAGTTCCTTTCCAGCTCGGAAAGTGGTTCGAGATTTATGACGGACATACATTTTTCAGTTTGGAAAATGGTCCAGATCGAATGATCATTTTCGTAATGAGAATGGTTTGATGGATTGTTGATGTACCATAGACAATGATTTCCCTTTTGGTTAACATGGGGAATGGTCTAGGACAGTCTCTCTTCTTGACGATCACTCTTAGTAGTGGTCAAGAAGACTGGTCCGCCTCAATGGAAATTCATTCTTTCAAAGATCACAATTGTGAGTAGTTTCGAAGAATGGTCCATTTTGGAGGTTGGTGCAGGACAATAATTTCCTTAGGAAATGCTCCAAACAATCATTCCCTAGGGCAGATTCATTCTCTCCAGGTTGCACTTTGTTTAGTGCTGGAGGAATGGCCCAGATAGGTGAATGGTCCAGGTTCAACAATCAGGGACATGCATTCCCTAGGTCAGACTCATTCTCTCCAGGTTTCACTTTGTTTAGTGCCAGAGGAATGACCCGGATAGGGAATGGTCCAGGCTCAGAAATCGAGACAATTATTCTTCCTTGCTTGAGAAGAATAGTCCAGATAGCTCATCATTGATGTTTTACCTTCTTAGGGTAGATGGTCTTCCAGATCTCACAGATGTGAGTGGAAGAATGGCCTGGATGATTCAGTTTATATCATAACAATGTTTTATGTGCAGGTTGATGATATGATTGTTATGGAGACTGTATGTCTCCAGACAGTAGATGTATACTACTGTAGTGGATGTGTTCCACTGATTGTGACTATATGTCACTGATCAAGTATCTGTGTGCTACTTGGTGTGGTAGTGTACCACTGGATTATAGTTGTGTACTACTATGGATAGACACAGTTGTGTTCTATTGAATGACATTGTTCCGATCGCCTTGAAGACTATCAATATTATTGGAAATGATTATCATCTAGATGGATGATCAATGGACAGAGATTTCCCAGACAAAAAATGGTTCAGAACATTTATTCTTCTAGGACATATGTCTAGATTAGAAGAATGGCTCTTGTGTCACTCTGTGGAGTGAGGGACTTATCCAACATCATGTCTGATTACTCAGATGGAGTATGGTTCTGAGAGATGATGTAGTTGATGACACTGATAGTGATGATGGTGCTCATGATCTAATCATGAGATAGTCTAGACGACTATGTTGATGCTGCCAGGTGAATGGTATGTTTGTGCTCAAGACCATTACCTTCAAATACCTCCCTAGCTAGGAGGGAGTGTTGATATTATGGTAGCTACAGGAGGTATTTACCTCCATGTGTAAACCTGACGAGAATAGAATATTTCGGGAAGCAAGAAGAAACCCTAATTAGTTGGCTAA
>ML816448.1:187007-221109 GCA_009831015.1 Picea engelmannii
CTGTAGCGACCCTCCTTGTTATGACAACAACTCTGATAACAGGTGCAATTTTTTATTTTTTTATTTTTTTATTTTTTTATTTTGTGTTTTAAAAGTGTGTGCACGCGTGTAGAAAGGAAACAGACACACGTGATGCTACGTCACAACCCGACGACTAACCAGACGAAACCACGATGATCACCACAAGAAGACAAGACGCACAACAAGTAGAAGCAAACAATGAACGACCCAAGACATAAGGCGCACAATGCGAACATTTAATGACATACTGGGTTATGAACCATACGAACACAGAGGGAAGAATCCATGGTAGTAGATCTTACTATTTCTGCACAGGAAAGCAGGGCGTTTAATATTAGTCCTCTGCTCCAGAGAGAGAGAAGTTCAGATAGGCTCCTGGCCAGCTGCTCAGGCATAAACTAGTAATCTTTGTCAGGTGTGTCACAAGAGTGGAAACCCTGCCTTTAAAGGGCCCAAGACTCTTGATACGGCACTGGATTCTTTACACAGAAGATCACACACATAGCCATAAATACTAGGGCTACAAGGAGGTGTCTATATCCCGCCCGACACAAACCACCACGCAATGCAAGAGAACCAAGGACTACAATGTCAAGGGTGACCACGAACTCGACGGAAGACGCAAGTTAGAAGGACACCGACAACGACCAACCACTAGAAGGACTCCTTGACTTCCATTACCACCCTTACCCCAGTTGACTTCTATTAGACGACGAAATACCAACCCATTCTTAAATATGTAAAATCAACTGAATTCCATCCCCATCTACTAAGCCATGGTGACTCCTCGTACTTAATTTCAAGTACAGTCATGATATATGCTTATCACTGACCATAATTACTACAATAACATACCATGAATGAATAATTTCATTACCTTTTCCTCACTTACCTTGCGATAGGATATCATCCACGACTCATCTCATATGTTAGTATCAATAAATAAACTGTCATGACATCTTCATAAAACTAGCATCATTACATTATAATATAAAGACTTTGCAATTCACTAACTAACTTCATGATAACTACAATGACATCACCATAGCGCTAGCATTAATAAATGAACCAAACCTCTTCTACTGACTCATAATACTCTATGGTGCTTAGTTCAAGGATCCTCATAATTTATAAATCATCAATAACTAAAGATTCAATAGCATTATCATAAGACCATCATTTCATTATTTTTCCTATGATACCTAGCACTAAATTACTATTGACGCTGCCATGACATAATAAACAAGTTACAATCATATCCCATTAACTCCGCAAAAATAACAATCACCTCATATTCTATGTGTTCCCAACAACCCACTACACTCAATGGCCTAATAGGGTAGCCAATTTCATGTTGCGTTACAAAGTTGCATGAATAACATTTACATATCAAGATGGTGATCATTAATAAAGCTGGTAAGGAGGTTAGCACCACTTATTCCAACCTCCATTGCGAGCCTGGCCAGGTAAGTCTAAAGCGCCTAAATTCTCAAGGTACAATCTATTAAATGGACATCCATTAGTGGGCGAGTTACCAGCCCTAACCTTAAAATTAAATACATCGCATTGATTTCACCCTCCCCTCAACAGATTGTAATGATTTAATGTACTTAGCTTCAAGACCTTGCCCTTACATGAGGTAAAGAAAAAGGGCCCTGCAATGAACTAACCATTCTTTTATTTATTTTTTATCTTAAATTTTTCTTTGTCATGCAATAATAACCTTGTAAAGAATAAGCCATAATCCTTTCCCTTTTCATATTGTAAAAGCATACTCATTACAACTGTCAACACTAGAAGCTAATGAAAACATGAACGTGTTTGGGTAGGACAACAACATACAGGAATAAATATTGTGGTATCCAAAGAGCATATCAATGTACAGTCATTCTTTTGATGATTTTTTTTTTGTGTCTTTAAACAAACCTCCAAGGCAGCAAGCATAGCGATCTGTCCTTATGGTACCATTTGTTGGTTATTCTCATTGTCTGAGTAAAGGGAGCAAGTTCTGATCAAAAACATTTAAGTAGGAATGCTGGCTGGGTAAGGTAACCTCTTTGCAAACTACAGGGGATATGCTGATCACTACAATTGTTTGGTCATGTCTGAAACAGTTGAGGGGAGTTGTCAATATTCTAGATTTGGATTGACTTGGGTTGTATATTGACCCCCTTTTTGCTAACTAAATTAAAATGTACTCAGTGAGTATTATAAAATTTCAATGCACTAAATTAAATGGATAGGCTTTTTATAAAATCTCACTGCACTAAAATTTAAACGCATTGGTTACAAGCTTTCTTATATATAATATATTTTTCTTTTAAGGAAAGGAATTAAAAGAATAAACATTTATTAAAAAGCACACCAGTATTATAAATCTCAATACCCCAACTGGAAATATGCTTATTATAAATCTGAATGCATTAAATTAAAATGCCTAGACTATATTCTAAAATCTAATGCCCTTAAATATGAATAAGTATAAAATCTGAGTGCATTGTTTTATATTAAATTATGCACACAGTATTATAAAATGTCAATGCACTAAATTAAAATGAAGAATGCACCGACTCACTATTATAAAATCTCAATGCACCAAATTAAAATGAATACGAAGTATTATAAAATCTTAATGAACTTAAATGTGAATGCATTGAATCAAAGGGCATAAGCGGAATTAGCTGGTAAATTTGAATGCACTGAAAAACACATATGTCTAACAGAAATGGAACCTTTGCAAATCTCGAGAAAACAAAGGACCAAAATGTGGGTTACTAATACTGCTATTTCACATTACAAGACTGCAACGATATGAATTCTATCTCTTCTTGCTTGTGAAAATAAAGAAGTATCCCTATCTATAAACACCCAGGTCACAAAGGAGACGCCCAACAATGAAAAAAAAAACGCAGGTCAAGAAATGGGAACGCCCACAATATGTAAAAAGAAAACCCACGGTGGAATTTTCCCACGGCATTTAAAAACGCCCAAAATGTAGAAGAGAAAACCCGCTAGAAAATTTGCCCACTATATATGAAAACGCCCAAGGTAAAAAGGAGAAAACCCACGGTAAAAATGGCCCACTGTAATAACCTTTTTTTTTTTAAAAGACAGTCATAAGGGAACGCCCATGGTAAAAATGATTCGCCCAGGGACCACTACCGTAACCATAAACCTAGACAAACCTTCTAGAAACCTTAAAATGAACCATATGTAAAAGAAAATGAAATAATCCGTAAACCCAAAACAAGTTACCCAACCCTAAAACTCTACCAAGTATAAAAGCGAATAACAATAACCCATACAAAATTGCCAGAAACCCTACGACTGTACCAAGTAGAAAAAGAACGAGCCACCATAACCCAAAACAAAATTACCAGGAACCCTAAACGGTACCAGATATAAAAACGAGATAACCAAATGCAGTTTACAGGGACAACTTCGAAAGAAATTTCCAGAACTGATTGCCAGCGCTGATCTACAGAAAATACCCCTATTTTTTTTTTGCAGAGTTTAAGGAACGAGGAAATGACATTTTATTACAGTACAATCATAATCTCAGCAGTAAACAACTAAACATCCTACTCTACTAAAAACATGAACATATCGTTGCCTTGTTGCTTACCGCAATGACTCCTGTGCTCCGTGCCGCTCCTGCTTGCCGACGGCAGAGACTACACCGGTACCTCCCAGCCAACGCTAGGGGTACTTTGCTTCCCCCTTAGCCCCCCGAGCCGCAAAGGGTCCACTCACAATCCAGACAGTACCTAGCTTCCCAGCTCGCCTCCAAGGCTGAGCTACCACTCTAACACAATTGAGAAAATGCCCAACTCCTCACAAGCAATCAGTCTAGTCCTCAATTTCTGCAGCATAACAATACCTAATAGCTCCCCCCCTTTTTTTCCCCCTTCTCCCTTTCTTTTATCCCCCTTCAAAACCCTAAATCATATTTCTTTTAAGTTTTTAATCAAACCCTAAAAATTCCCCTCTTTTTCAAGTTTCCGCATCCCTACCTTTTCCATAATTTATTTTCTTTTTCTTAAAAGCTCATTCCCTAATTTATTTATTTATTTATTTATTTTTTTTACCCAAAAAGTAAAAGTGTTAATTAATATTTCCATTTTATTTTTAAATTCGTAACTCTTTATTAATGGTAGAGGCGGTAGGGACTAGTAAATTAACGGAAAGAGAATCCATTATTAATTTTCTTTATTCTATAAATTAGAGATTATGGAATACACGACAATTTGTTTATAATATATATCTATTTTTTTATTTTTCCTATTTACATGCATGTTATTCATCATTTTCATTTATCATTGTCCATCATTTTAATTTTATCACTAATATACATATATAGGATGAAGAGAGATTAGAGTGATGACAAACATGTATATGGGAAATGTAGATGTATAACATAAAAGAGGAATAATGAGAAATTAAGGGAATGGATGGTGATTTAGTAATGTGAAATGGACATGTAAATGGGAAATGGATACTAGAAGATTAAGGTGATGGAGGATAGTTTAATAATGTAGACATGGATAATGAGAGGGTAATGGTCTTAGTTTTTTTTTTTTTTGTTTTTTGAATTTCCTTTACGTTATACTACATAGGTGATGTCACTCTCCCATCCGTTAGGAATTAATTTCGTCATTGCAAAGTTTTAAAACTATTAGATTTTCTTTAAATCTTACCCTCGTCATCGCCCCAAGAATTTTATGAAGATCCGACTATTACTTAGGTGAGTTTTTGTTTCTTTTGTTATTTTTATTCCAGGGTCTGCTCTTAGGGTTAGACTAAAATTTTACCCTAAAAGTTTTAGACTTAGTACTTAGATTCTGAATTGGGCGACATTGGGTTAGGGAAGTTGTTTAAGAATTTATTAAGGTGTTAATGTCTTAGGTCTATTTAGGTTTGTTTCCTTCATCCACATCAATGTGACGTGCCCTTCAGGACGCACCACGTGCTCCAAGGGTGCCACTCGCCTCGTTCATTTCCTTTGCGCGACGTGCCCTTCAAGATGTACCACGTGCTCCAAGGGTGCCACTCGCTTCTGTGTTTCTTTTGTGCGACGTGCCCTTTAGGATGCATCACATGCTCCAAGGGTGCCACTCGCCAACTGGACTGATTGGTAGACATCTATAACCCTTGGAGTCAACACTCTGCCATGTAAACTTGTGGGAGACTAAGGGTTCTAAGGAATAAGGCCCCCGCCTTATTGCGCGCCCCTTAGAATCATCGTGAGCGACTGTCGCAGTCTTCCCTCACGGCATCGTGGATCCTCTCAAACTAGGTAATCGTTAACCTACAGTTCGAGCCATGGCGGGAGTGCTAGTAGGCGGTGGCAGGGCTGCTGTCCACCCCTCTCCCTCAACCTCTCTGGAAATCGTGTGTGGCCCCTTTACTCCATATGTGAGTCTGGTCGGCAAGCTATCGTCAGCCTACATCATCAACAATCATGTCAGCAATGTCAACATCGTATCATCGAATCAAATGAAATATCACAGTAAATAAATCAACCCATAAGCACACTCCCTGACTCAATCCGGAGTCCAAGGGGTTCCCTCGATGCCTCTGCATCCTCAAGGTCCAAAACTCTACACACTCAATAAAGTAGAGTCAGCAGCACCTGTGTCAATCAAACTAGTAAAACATCATGTCGTCTGTCAATCGCATCATAATCAAGTATAAATAGTTTAACATCACAAAAGTCCAGATCACTTGCGAGCAAGTGTCCTAAAAAAATAAGTTTTCTCAGTGTGCCAGAGCGGGATGTTACAAAAACCACCATGTATCGATATTGATCCTTTGATAAAGACTATGGAACAGAGGGAATAAATAAAAAAAGAAAAGAATACAACTGCAATCAGTAATAGAAATGCTTTGAAATCCTTATCCTCGAGCTTATATCTTTTTGTTCATTTGATGGATTGTGTTAAATTTGTTCGGTCGCAATCCTATTTATACAATTTGGCGGGAAAAAAAACCATACGACGTGTCGTTTCATATTTTCCGACGCACAGAATTCGTTCGACAGTCTTTCGGCTGAAAGCAATAGTTTTTCGGTTGAAAGACCTGGAAACCGTTTAATTTGACGTATTCCGTTAGATTTTATGCTTTCGGTCGAAACATTATTTTTTCGGCCGAAATATTATTTCGTCCGAAAAAATGAAATTGCATCTGAAAACCAAAACCAGAAAAATGCCCCAAGCATAACTAAACTTCAGAGGTTGCGGACTCCTGCAAACATTGAGAATTTGGTTTCGAAAATGACACCGACATTTCCAAAATTGAATCTACTTTCAATTCATATAATTTTTTTTCATTTTCTTTATTTTTATCTAATTTTATTTAATTTTAAAAAAAAATCACTACATAATATTTTCAGCAGACATTATGATTCGGTGAAATGAAATATCAGTATCTCAAAAAATATACAGTGAAAAAAATTGAAAAAAATATATTCATAATCCTTAAACTGTTCTTTTCAAAAGGGTATATTTAAATTTTAGTTTTAAGTAAAAATTAAGATAGATACAAGGTGTAGAAAAACATGTTTTTAAACTCTGCAATGTTTTTAGCTTGGTCAACTTCAAAAAATTCTAGAAATTATAATATTCATCCATTAAATTCAAAATAATAGTCATAATAAAATAGATTCTCTGTAGATTGTTGCAGTATATTTTGTTTCTTAAAAACATAAGTTTAATAATATATACATTGTTGTAGAAATAAGTAACTCATTATCATTCATTTCATGTTTAAGAAACATACTGTTAAACAATTGTCAAATTTACATATCAAATCGTGATAAAAAAAACTTGAAAAATAGTCATTGAAAAGCTAACACAATTCTTCACAAGTTTTGTTTTTACTGTAAAGTGAAATTATAAATAAAAAAAATACTTTTGTATGTCAAAAGTTGAATAACTTGTGAAAATACAGTTTTGTTTCTCATAAAACAAGCAAAAGTGTAACCCATCTTCATGATTTCACCCTATTTCTATTTTTCCATCTGTTTTAGCATGATATTATGTACTAAAAGTAAGTTGTGTTCCCAAGGCTTATTCGAAACTAGTCCAAAACCTTCTCATAAACATTGAAACTCTATCTAAAATGATCCTTTTTAGAATCCCATGTAGTCTCAGTATATTATTTATAAAACCTCTTTCCATTTATGGTAATCTTGTGATTCTTAATGAATGGTTGTTCTGGCTTCTCTTTATTTCTTGGAATCTTCATGTTCTTCCTAATGTTTTTCTTTAGCTCTTGGGTCCATTGAGTTTCTTATAGATTCCATGCCCTAAATATTCCACTTCTTCCTTTCATTATAGAATCATGGATGCGGATAGACAACCAAGGATACTTTAAGGCTTCTCTTCGAAGAAGACTTCTTCTGAGGTTGAACTGAACATGTACTATCTTTCATGGCTGCTACCATGGATATATATTTCATCATCTTCAATGTATCATAGGATTAGCTCCCTCCTAATCCTTGCTTCATGTATAAGTGCATATAATCGGCTCCCTCCATCTAACAGAGTCCATGCTTATGTTTGCATCCTTATTGTCTTCTACAATATATAATCGGCTCCCTCCATCTAACAGACTCCATGCTTCCATCTTATTGTCTTATGTAAAACGTAATAAGTCTTTCTCCAATTTTCTCTTGATTGTTGACTTCTTTCTTTCTTTGCTTCTTCTAAGTCTCTTCATGATTGATTTTGATTTTGTAATAGCTTCCACATGATTTGTTTTATGTATTTCATCCTTTCATGTGTATTATCTGACTTGTATAATGATAGCAATCCTTATCTTATTGTTCTTACATAAGTATAGTTCTTCTTGGAACATATTATCTTCTAAGAGATAGATATACAAGATATGTACAGAGACTATGCAAACAAGATATGTACAAGAAATAAGAAGAGTATTGTTACCTTCAGAAGAAGAAGTCTCTTTCATCCTGCTTAGTCTTCTTTGTAGGTTCCTTTTCTTTGGAAATTGATGCTTCGTGTTTCTCCTTCCTTTTCTTTAGCTCAGGACAATTATTCTTGTAGTGACCATCCTTTCGACAGTTGAAGCATTGTATTTCTGAAATATATTTCTCTTTATTTGTCTTCCTCTTTGAACCAAACTTCCTTTTGTTCCTAAAATTCTTGAATCTTTCTATGAAGGCTTGATCATCGTACTTATTTTGGGGTTTCTCTTTTGAAATGATCCTAGATTCTTATTGATCACAACAAGTCCAAAGTTCTTCAAATGTAGGATACTCATTCCTTGTGTTCATTCTTTCGGCAAATGCATCCCACATCTTGGGAAGACCATTGAGTACTATGTTTACGAATTCCTTCTCTGAAATGATTTCTTCAATAGATTGTAGTTGATATCTTAACTGAGAGATTCTCACAAAGTATGATGTTATGATGTCATCATCATTCATATTCATGTCACAAAGCTCATTTTTCAGACTCATTATTTGTCCAATGTTTCTAACCGAGAAGAGGTTTGTTAGGGAATCGTACATCTTCTTCGATGAGTCAAGATGGAAGATGTAGGGTATCAAGTGGTCTTTTATATATTTAACTATGATACTCATAGCATTGATGTCACCATCTTTGAACTTCTCCATAACTGCAACACTATTGATGCAGGAGCATCGTCAACATCAAGCGAGACAGCGCGGAAGCGAAGGACAACTGGACAAGCGCCAACGCGAATTTTGAATTTCCCTTGAAGTTGTTGCACAATCTTAAATGAGCCATTAAGATGAAGCACACTTGTATATTGTAAATGGACCTTGAGAGATTGCTCTCATCCTTAGTAGATAGAAGGAATTTAAAGTAGTTAATGCAAGTAGATAGAATTTAATTCTAGATTAGAATGTTTGAGAGCGCAAGAGGGAAACGAGATATAGACACCCTCATTGTGTATTGTAACATAAGGGAAGAATGAAGCATTGGAGCATAGAAGAGAAGCAGAGAGCTGTGTAAGAATACCCATGTACAGATATTTGAATTAATAGAGGAGTTTGATTCAAATTCATGGTTTTGTGTTGTTCTCTGTGTATTGATGCTGAATGATGTGGTCAGGAATGTTTGCTTCTTGTTATACATTTTCTTTATATGCTGTGTATATGATTTCATGGTTGAGTTTGAAGTCTGACAGGAAGAAGGAATGAGTTTCAATTGTTTCTCTATTTGAACAAGGATTCCTGCAAGGAGTGCAGTCGAATTGTCCGCAAGGAGTGCGTTGACAGAGGGTTCAGATAGGGTAGCTTTTGTTCTCATTCATTCAGAAGTGAAGATAGGCACAGGAGCCATGCAAGGAGTGCGCAGGCCAAGTGAAGTTTTAGGGTTGAGAACCTGAGAGGAGTATTTGAAAGACTGCTGCTGCAAGTGTGCGCAGGGTTGAAAGAATTCAACACTTAGAAGTGTTTGAAGGTGTCCGCAAGGAGTGCGAGCAAGGGGCTTTTCTGAGAGAGAGCAGAGTCGTGAAAAATCTCAGGAAGTATTAAACCTTCGAAGGAGTCGAAGGGGGTAAAAGGAAAGTGTCTTGAGGTTGGTGAGAAGCACCGTAAGTTTGCGAGCAGGTGATGATTTCCGCGGAGGAACAATTGATCACTCGCAGAAATCACCAAGGAAGGACAGAGGGTCGGTATTCTATGAGGAGGATTCACGACATCCCGTGGGTCATTAGATCTCAGGAAGAAACAGGGAGGTTACGAAGGAAGCATCAAAAGGGTTCAAAGCTCAGGAGGGGCAGGACCGTAGATCCGAGCCACAAGGGCCGTAAGATCTACCCGTGGATTTCCATATTGGGTTTTCGTGGGTGGTAGCTCCGTGAACTTGACAATGGGAATCGCGAAATAACGATATGCGATATCCCAATGGCTATAGAATAGTGTGGGGCCACAAGGGTCAGTCAAGTGAATAGGTGGCATGACATTTTCAGGATTTCGCAGAGAGAAGTGCCGAAACATATGAATTAGGATTCATGATATTGCGAACTCTGAAATACTGATGGAGTGAAGGACCGTTGAATAGTCAAACTCGCACGTGCATTGGAGTTTCAGAGTATCGGGGTTCGGGAATCGGTAAAACAATCCGTTTGGCATCGCGAGTGCCGAAATCGCGATAGGAAAAGGTCAGCGTTGACTGGTTGTCGGGTTTCGGGGATTCGAGAGCCTGACGCTCGACCACTGACCTCGCGAAGTCGTGAAGTCCGATCTCCCGATTTGAAAAGAGGGGGATCCCACGAGGATTGTTGTGGGTGTAGATTTTCCGATAAGAAAATAGAAGAACCGTTTGGAGTTCTTCGGGCTGTGTGAGGAGAAGATCCTGTAAGCACGCCGACCTTCTGACTTGTAGGTTGTGAGGTTGCGGGAATTGCCGTCAGTTTGGTATCAGAGCCTGATTCTTGTCTGTATATTTCAGGTGAGGGAGGCATAAGAGGTAGAGAGCACTCTGATACACATCAGTTGGTATCAGAGCACAGAAAGGTTCTTTGCTTTCTGTAGCAGAGAAGAGAGACAATTCTCCATGCTGCCAAGGAGAAGGGACATGCAAACACTTGATACACCAGAGGATAGGGAAATGTCGAGGAGAAGAGGCAGGCAGATGACAGATCCAGTGATGGAGAGAGAGATGTGTGATCTATGATCCAGACTCGAAGACATGGAGACAGCGCAAAGACGCACAGTCGGTGCGGGGGATCTAAGTGATTCCGAAAGTGAAGTTGAGGTTGAACGTGAAGAAGAAATTGCAGCTGAAGATGCATCAAATGAACGTTTGATAAAAGATATTGCAAGGATGGGTGCAAGAGAGAAAATGGACATTCCAATTTATGAGGGAAACTTGGATGCAGAGGAGCTTCTAGACTATATTAGAGCTCTAGACACATACTTCGACTATGAAGATTTCGAAGAGGACAAGAAGGTCAAGCATGCTTTCACAAGATTGAAGGGACATGCAGCATTGTGGTGGGATGAACTACAAGCTGACAGACGTTGCAAAGTCAAGCAAAGGATCAAGAGATGGGATAGAATGATCACGAAGATGAAGGCAAAATTCATCCCCAGGGATTATCAAATTACTCTATTCAGGAGAATGCAGAACCTGAGACAGAAGCTGATGACAGTGAAAGAATACTCTGAGGAATTCTATAAACTAAACATCAGGGCAGGTCATCGGGAGAGCGATGATGAGAAAGTTGCCAGATATATGAATGGCCTGAGATATGATATCTAGGATGAGATGAGCATGGTAACCATCCGAATGGTGGAAGATGCTTATCAGATGGCTCTGAAAGCGGAAGAAAAGCTGAGCCGAAAGCAGAGTCAGAGGGGCCGAGGCAGAAGTCAGCCCAGAGGAAAATCAGTTGCCCAGGATAAGTATCAGAAACCCAAAGAGGATTGGAAGAAACCTCAGACTCTAATTGAGAGAGGTGGAACCTCACATAGAGGGCAGCATATTGAGCAGAGAGGAGATTATGCTGACAACAACACTTTTCCTCGTACTAGAGGTAGAGGAAGAGGTGGAGTAATAACATGCTTCACATGTGGAAATAATGGGCACAAGTCTTACGAGTGTCTAGACAAGAATAAAGAAAGTTGAGAAGATCACATCGCTGAAGCACAGAGGCGGGATGTTGAGGCAGAAGACGCTGAAGGTGGAAGATCGTTGATGATACGAAAAGTCCTTTTGACACCTGAGAAGGAGGAGGAGAGTTCAGTCCAAAGGACCAAACTTTTCAGGACTGCTTGCAAAACCAAGGACATGGTATGCAAGGTCATCGTAGACAGTGGTAACACGGATAATTTTGTTTCTACGAAGATGGTAGAGAAGCTGGAGCTGGAGACGACTGATCATCCAAGCCCATACAGAGTTTCATGGCTACAAAAAGGACACCAGGTAACTGTCACTAAATAATGTTTAGTTGAGTTCAAGATAGGTGGATACAATGATAAGATCTTATGTGATGTCATTCCTATGGATGTTTGTCATCTATTACTGGGTAGACCATGGAAATATGACAGGAATGTGATTCATGATGGGAGAATGAACACATATATCCTAGAGAAGAATGGGAGGACACACATGTTGCTTCTGATCAAGGATAAGGAGGTGAAGATGGAAGTAAGCAAAACAGTACTTCTCATGAGTGGGAAGGAGCTTCTTACCGAGGTTAATAAGAAGGAGGATCCACAGTTCATGGTGGTCAGGAAGCCTAGAATTGTTTTGACTAACACAAGGGTAGATGATTTACCAGAGGAGGTTCAGGAACTGCTGGAAGAGTTTGCTGACATTGTAGTGGACGAATTACCTCGTTCGTTGCCATCGATCATAAGTGTGAGTCATCATATTGATCTCATACCAGGAGCCAGTTTACCAAACAAAGCCGTGTACAGATTGACGACGCAAGAGAATGAAGAGGTTAAGAGGCAAGTCCAGGATTTATTGGACAAAGGTTTGGTCAGGGAAAGCTTGAGTCCATGTGTTGTTCCAACAGTACTCAGTCCGAAGAAAGACGGAGGCTCGAGGATGTGTACCGACTCGAGGCCGATCAACAAGATAACCATCAGGTACAGATTTCCATTGCCGAGGATGGATGATCTGATGGATTTCTTGAGTGGAACAAAATATTTCTGAAAGATTGATTTGAAAAGCGATTATCATCAGATCCGCATGAGAGAGGGTGACGAATGGAAGACTGCATTCAAAACCAATGAAGGGTTGTATGAATGGCTTGTTATGCCGTTTGGCTTAACAAATGCGCCGAGTACCTTCATGAGGTTGATGAACAAAGTCTTGAGGGAGTTCATCGGGAAATTTTTCATTGTGTATTTGGATGATACACTGGTTTACAGTAAAACATTGGCAGAGCATATGAAGCATTTGGCTACAGTGATGCAAAGATTACAACAGGAGAAGTTGTTTATAAACATAAATAAGTCCTCATTCATGAATACAAAGCTCATTTATTTGGGGTTTGTTATTTCTGCAAATGAGTTGAGGATGGACCTAGGTAAGGTGGAAGTAATTAAAAATTGGCCATCACCGAAGAATATTTTTGAGGTGAGAAGTTTTCACGGATTAGCTAGTTTCTACCGAAAGTTCATCAGGAATTTCAGTGGAATTAGCGCAGCAATGATGGATACAGTGAAGAAAATACACAAGTCTTTTCACTGGATAGAAGAGGCCGAGAAGAGCTTCAATCTGTTGAAAAGGGAGATCACGGAACAACCAGTTTTGGTGTTACCGAATTTCCAGAAAACATTTCAAGTGAAATGCGATGCAAGCAGATTTGCAATAGGGGAAGTCTTGAGTCAGGAAGACATGCCGATAGCATACTTCAACGAGAAGCTGAATGAAGTGAAAGTGAATTACTCCACATATGATAAGGAGTTTTATGCTATCATCCAGGCATTGAAGAAATAGAGACATTACTTGATCCCGAAAGAATTTGTATTGTACAGTGACAATCATGCACTGTAGTTTGTGACTCAACAGGAGAAGTTGAATCAGAAACATGTCAAATGGGTTGAGTATATGCAGAATTTCACGTTTGTAATTAAACATATTTTTGGTACTGCTAACAAAGTGGTTGATTCTTTGATCAGGAAGTGTTTTCTGTTGTAGGAGTTCAAAGTCAAAACGTTGGGTTTTGATGATCTCAGGGACATGTACGCTGATGATCCAGATTTTAAGGAGGCATACGAAGCAGATGATAATTCAATTCTCAGGGATAGAAGCCAATGGGTAGACTACATGATACAGGAAAGATTGTTGTTCAGGGAAATCAACTGTGTATTCTGAAATGCTCCATGAGGGAGAACTTGTTGAAGGAGAAGCACAGTGGAGGATTGACAGGGCACTTTGGTCACGAAAAGATGTTCGAAAAGATGAATGAGTCATATTTTTGGCTAGGAATGCGAGCAGATGTCAAGAGATTTCTGGACAGATGCAGAATTTTCCAGCATTCGAAGGGAAGGAAGCAGAATGCAGGGTTTTATCAACCATTTCCGATACCGGAGAGGTCGTGGGATGCAATCAGCATGGATTTTGTATTGGGGTTTCCAAGAAAACCAAGAGGTTTTGATTCAATCTTTGTGGTGGTGGATAGATTTTTCAAGATGGCACACTTCATTCCATGTCAGAAGACCAATGATGCAACTCACATTGCGAATCTGTTTTTCAAAGAGGTCATTCGACTTCATGGGTTGCCGAGGAGTATAGTTTCGGATCGAGACACCAAATTCATAGGGAATTTTTGGAGGACCTTATGGAAGAAGCTGGGAACTAACTTATGTTTTAGTTCGGCTTATCATCCTCAGACGGATGGACAGACATAAGTGGTGAACATAAGTCTGGGAGACTTGCTGAAAAGCTTGGTGACATAGCACCACAACCAGTGGGACAACATATTACCACAGGCCGAGTTTGCTTATAATGACTCAGTCAACAGGAGCACATGACAAAGTCCATTTCAGGTTGTCTATGGCATGCAACCGAGAGGAATTTCTGAACTGAGGGATTCAGAACATACTGCGACTAGGAGCGCTAGTGCAGAAGAATTTGCAGAGGCGATGAAAGAACTTCACAGGCAGGTGAAGGAGCGACTGCTAAATTCAAGTCAGGAATATAAGCGTAGAGCCGATCAACATAGAAGAAAACTTCAGTTTGGAGTTGGTGACTTGGTTCTGGCACATTTGAGAAAAGAAAGGTTCTCGAGAGGAACATATAATAGGCTGAAGATGAAGAAAATCGGGCCATGTAGGGTCTTGAAGAGATTTGGGGTGAATGCTTATGAGATTGAATTACCTGATGGGATCGGAATTTCTCGGATATTCAATATCTCGGATCAGCCAGAGACTGGAAATGAGAAGCCAGTGATCTAGTGGACGGAGAAGATGCCAGTTGCAAATAAGCCACAGATGAAGTGCATACTGGACAAACGAGTGAGCAAAAGGACCAGGTGGAAAGAATAATTTGAGTATCTGGTCAAGTGGAAGAACCATCTAGTTGAAGATGCTAGTTGAGAGAATGAAGCAGAGATACAGAGGCATGGACAAACTGTGCACGAGCTCATGGACAGGAGCCCATGAAAGTTTTCAAGCGAGGGAGTATGATGCAGGAGCATTTTCAACATCAAGCGAGCCATCTCGGAAGTGAAGGATAGCTGGACAAGCGCCAACATGAATTTTGAATTTCCCTTGAAGTTGTTGCGCAATATTAAATGAGCCATTAAGATGAAGCGCACTTGTAAATTGTAAACGGACCTTGAGCGATTTCTCTCATCCTTAGTAGATAGAAGGCATTTAAAGTAGTTAATGTAGGTAGATAGAATTTAATTCTAGATTAGACTGTTTGAGAGTGCAAGAGGGAAATGGGATATAGACACCCTCATTGTGTATTGTAACATAAGGGAAGAATGAAGCATTGGAGCATAGAAGAGAAGCAGAGAGCTGTGTAAGAAGACCCATGTACAGATATTTGAATTAATAGAGGAGTTTGATTCAAATTCATGGTTTTGTGTTGTTCTCTGTGTATTGATGCTGAATGATGTGCTCAGGAATGTTTGCTTCTTGTTATACATTTGCTTTATATGATGTGTATATGATTTCATGGTTGAGTTTGAAGTCTGACAGGAAGAAGGAATGAGTTTCAATTGTTTCTCTATTTGAACAAGGATTCCTGCAAGGAGTGTAGTCGAATTTTCTGCAAGGAGTGCGTTGACAGAGGGTTCAGATAGGGTAGTTTTTGTTCTCATTCATTCAGGAGTGCAGACAGGCACAGGAGCCATGCAAGGAGTGTGCAGGCCAAGTGAAGTTTCAGGGTTGAGAACCTGAGAGGAGTATTTGAAAGACTACTGCTGCAAGTGTGCGCAGGGTCGAAAGAATTCAACACTTATAAGTGTTTGAAGGTGTCCGCAAGGAGTGCGAGCAAGGGGTTTTTCTGAGAGAGAGCAGAGTCGTGAAAAATATCAGGAAGGAGTCGAAGGGGGTAAAATGCAAGTGTCTTGAAGTTGGTGAGAAGCACCGTAAGTTTGCGAGCAGGTGACGAGTTTCACGGAGGAACACTTGGTCACTCGCAAAAATCACTAAGGAAGGACGAACGGTCGGTATTCTCCAAGGAGGATTTGCGACATCTCGTGGGCCGTTATATCTCAGGAAGAAACAGGGCGGTTACGAAAGAAGCATCAAAAGGGTTCAAATCTTAGGAGGGGTAGGACCATAGATCCGAGCCACAAGGGCCGTCAGATCTACCCGTGGATTTCCATATCGGGTTTTTGTGGGTGGTAGCTCCGTGAACTTGACAACGGGAATCGCGAAATCGTGATACGCGATATCCCGATGGCTATAGAATAGTGTGGGGCCACAAGGGTCAGTCAGGTGAACAGGTGGCGCGACATTTCAGGATTTCGCAGCGAGAAGTGCCGAAACATATGAATTAGGATTCGCGATATTGCGAACTCCGAAATACCGATGGAGTGAAGGACCGTTGAATAGTCAAACTCACGCGTGCATCGGAGTTTCGTCATATCGGGGTTAGGGAATTAGTAAAAGAAGTTGTTTGACATCATGAGTGCCGAAATCACGATAGGAAAAGGTCAGCATTGACTGGTTGTCGAGTTTTGGGGATTCGAGAGCCTGACGCTCGACCACTGACCTCGTGAAGTCGCGAAGTCCGATCTCCCGATTTGAAAAGAGGGGGATCCAACGAGGATTGTTGTGGGTGAAGATTTTCCGATAAGGAAATAAAAGAACCGTTTGGAGTTCTTCGGGCCATGTGAGGAGAAGATCCTATAAGCATGCCAACCTTCCGACCAGTGGATTGTGAGGTTGCGGGCGTTGTCGTCAACTATGCAGTTCCTTCTCTTTTCCTTCTTCAAACTCTAGTTTCATGATCTTTCCTTTCACGATATCCAACACTTTGTTCTTAGCAAGGATGAGGTCAATCCTTGTCTTCCATGCTCTGAAGTTAGAAGCTCCATCTAACTTGTTTTCTGACTTCATAGAGTAAGTTATGGCTGCTTTGACTTGGTCAACCCTAGATCTGACCAAAAAACTCAAACTTGATGTCTTGGCTTGCTGAGAGTACCAAGAGATGCACTAGGCTAGGGCGCACTAATCTATCTAAAAATTAGGTCAATACCTTCACTTAAGGTGCCTCAAGGAGAGGATTAGGGTTTCTGCAACTGCACCTGCTAGTAACCCTAATGATGGTGCTATGGTGACTGCTCCTGCTAGAAACCCTAGCGACAGTTATTCAACGAGCTTAATATCCTTACGGCTATGTTTCCTTCCAATGGTTAGACTGAATGAAGGAGGTGTGGGCCCATAACCTGTTAGAATATAATGAATGTGCTCTTTTTACCATCGAAAATATTGCTATTGTCACCCAACCATAGGCCAAAGCCACCCTCTGAGCACCTTAACCTTGACTGAGAATCATTCCAAAAGAAAACCCTAGGCTAGATAGGCAAACAAAGGGTAGCACACCTTTCCCCAAGGACAACGCATCAAACAAAAGACGATCAGATAGTACAAACCCTAACCAAGAGATATTCCAAGCCAAACGTGATCTGCTAGCCGTAGCAGTTGCAATGGCAACTCTCCTCCAAACCTGCGCACAAAACTGGGCACTGCAGTGCGTACAAGTGCTGCTCTTCAATTTTGAGACTGCTTGCCAGAATGAAGACTGACCTCCTGTATTTATACTAATTCTGGCTAACTGCCCCGACTGACTTGTCATTCTGGGTATCTTTTTGTTCAGTATATATTATTTCTTCTGGCCGACTTCTTCTCTTGGAGGCTAATAACCTAATACAAATTATCCTCTTGAGACGACATGTCTTCTAGGGTTATTAGCCAACTCATTAGAGTTTCTTCTTGCCTCCTGGAGTATTCTATTCTCATTAGGTTTACACATGGAGGTAAATGCCTCCCACAACTACCATAATATCAACAAATCCTTCTATGAAATATTGGTAAGACATCATTATCCAAAGTATACCCCTCATACCTAGGAATTCTCATTACTTTGTTTTCTAATTTTCTCTTTACTTATGCATATCATGTGTCATTTTCTTGTGATTTAAATATTTCTCTAAGGTTGGTATGTAAATGTAACATTGATATGATTTGAGCTCTTCTACTCAAAGCATCTACTAGCTTTTTTAGTGTTCCTTTAATATATGTTATGTGAAAATCTTACTTACTCGATAAATATAATAGTCTTCTATATTTAGCATTTAAATTACATTGCATAAATATATGTTGAATTCCATTGTAGTTTGTCTTCAATTCAAACTTTCTTCCAACCAAGTAATGTCTCCAAATTCTCAGTGCATGTAGTATTGCACCAAGTTATAATTCATGCATTACATAGTTATCTTGATGAGGTGTCAATTTTCTTGAAGCATAATGATGCAAGAGCATCGCTCCACCTCATCAGTGCCAGCAAAACAATGCATCAACGCACAATGAGGAATGGGTTCCAAGGAAAGAGAGGCGCCAACCCTCTCATTTTGAACCCAATTTAAATTTTTTGATGCAATTAAATGTAATTTAAGTCTATGAGGCTTAAGGAAAACCATGTCTATGTCTTTGTACAAGATGAGTTATTGTAATAGATATGGTCGCATTTAATGGATGACAATAGGATGGATTTAGATCTGATTTGGACTAGATTCCCATTGAATGTAATTGAATGCAATTCAATGTGAGTAGGTGGATGGAGGGAAGGCTCTAGGAGACCCTCTTTTGTAAAATATCTTTGTTTTCAAAATTCATTAGATGAGAAGATGATGAGAGAATGAGAGAGAGAGAGAGAGAGCTCAAGAGAGGAGAGGAAGTGTTGAACACTCTTTAGTAGTCCATTCTTTGTAAATATTTGTACAGATACAATAAAGTTTTTCCTGCATATGAGGTGTTTGTGTTCTTATGTGTGATGAGTGGTTATTCTCTGAATGTCTTTCTATATTTATTTATGTATGTAGATGTATGTAATTAGGTTACATTTGCAGGTTTAGATAGACTTCTCTATCATTGTAGATTTCAGAGTAGTTATGGGCTCTTAGGCTTGTGCAAGGAGTGCACACTAGAGTATTGAAACTCTGTGAAGCCGGTGCAAGGGGTGCACTTGAACTCTGTTATGATTTCAGAGAAGAGCATGCTAGGTGGGTACAAAAAAATAATTATGAAGCTCAGAATAAATAGTACAAGGAGTGCACATCAAGGTTGTTGAACACCCCGAGGAAGATTTACCAGAGTTACTGAATACTTTGAGGGATCTGCAAGGAGTGCATCGAGCAAGCGCAAAGAGTGCGCTGGAAAGAATTTTGGAAAAAGTCTTGAGTCTAAGTCCTTTAGAAACTCTAAGTGCAAGGAGTGCACAACGCTAACACACTGCTAAAGTGTTGGTCAAGCACAGGAGGAAGAGCGAAGGAGTGCTAAGAGAGAACAATAATTCCTTGGGAGGAACAAAGGGTCGAGACCCTTAAAATAAGAGTGAGTTATAATCTCAGGAGAGATAGTGCCATTGTGCATGAGAACTCTGTAAGGAGTGCAGATGTTGAGAACCCTTTAAGGTTCAAGCTATGGAGGAAGCACAAAGTGAGCATAAGTGAGCCTACTTCAAGCTCAAATATCAGGAGGAGTAGCGTTTTCTAGGAACGCGAGAAGAGGCTGAGTTGACTGCCCTGCAGGAGGGGAAAAATTCAAAGGGTCGAGCCTTTTGAAATTTAAAAAATCATTTCAAGCTCAAGAGGTGCAAAACAGGCTGAGGAGTTAGCTTGCATAGGATAAGATTCAAAGGCTCAAAGCCTTTGAAAATTACCAAGAAAATCCTTCATTTGGAGACGAAGCATGTAGAGGGAGAAGCTACAACAGTTGTCGATCTCAGCGAGAGAGAAAATCTGGATCATCAAATTTGATTCCAGACTTAAAGAGGAGTGCATAAGAGGAGGATATATCCTAGTCATAGGATCTAAGTGAGTAAATCTAAAGTCATCGGATCCAAGTAAGTTGCATGGGCATTAACCCTCAGTGTCCTTCAGACTTTGCAAGTCTGGGTTTTTTTTTATATTTAGGCACAGAGGAGACGAGTCTCCTGAAGTCCAAAATAAATCAAGACCGTGCATTTGCAAGGATGTGCACCAATGAATCACGCATATCCATAAGATCGATAGTCCGAAAGAATAGAGGTGCAAAGTATAGAGGATTCTCGAAGCTCCGAAGTCCCGGAGAGAATCCTAGTCATTGGTGTAGGAGACATGTGTCAACAAATTAGGAGGATATAAACTTTAGCACTCCAAGAGCACACAAAGTTGGAGCAGGAAGAATTTTTTAAGCCCGAAGAAGCAAAGCCCATCTCCACTGCCGATCTCGGTGGACAGGTGTCATCGGATCCCATGGTCCAGGGATAGGACACTTCGAGAGAAAAAATATTAGGAGGGTTAAAATCCCCTAAAGCAATGAAGGGAGGAGTAGATACTCACCATTGAAGGGAGGACACATGGAAATAAATCACATGGTCCGTCACTCTAGAGGAATTTGGTTGTTGGGAGTTAAAAATCCTCGAAGGGCTAGGAGCCCGAGCTGATATTGATCATTCATTCCATTGGCCACGTGGCAACAGATTGTGAAGTCCAGAGACTTAGTACTCTGGGGGAGAGCAAAGAGAAGTACACAGCGATATAGAATTTCCAAAGCTACGAACAACTGAGGGAATATCAGTCGTCCATTGCGAAGGACATGTGGTAGGAGATCCAACACTCCAGAGGATATATACTCTGGGAGATTTAGGGCATAGTGTTTCAAAATCCGTCGAAGTTGTAAGGCCGAAGAATTTTGGGTTGTTGATCATAGAAGGATAGGTGGAAACATATCCAAAGGTTTGACACTCCAGAAGAAACTTAGAGAAGAATTTTTANCCATTTGAGGAGGATGCAAGGAACAAGATCTAGAGTTCAGGGAATTTGTACTTCAGTGATTTCATGTCATTGTGTAGACAGGGAGAAACCACTGAAGTATCGAATGAATCCTAGTTGTCGATCTAGGTGGGGACACAAGGAGGGCGGATATCAAGTCCTAATGTTCTTTGTTTTGATGTCGGGAGATATAAAAAGTCGTGTTGTTTGACGACCAAAGAAAATCTTTGAATCCCGAAGTGGATTGATCTAGACCATCCACTAGTCAGAGTATTGTGGACTATCGATCTGAGGTTCGAAAAAATTGATTTTCCGCGATCCGAGAGATTTGTGTAGAGGGCGTTGTGTAGAACCATCAAAGCCCGAAAATGTAATATGATTCATTGATCCATGGAGAGAGGAGAACCGTCGATCTTCCTTTTTCGACAATAGGCACTTTGTGAGTTTTGTGTGTGTTGGATGCTTTGTAGATCGTTGAAGCTCAAGCACCGAAGTAGTGCCCTTTGGGTTAACGTCTGGTCATGAACCTTGGTCATATGAGTAGCTATCTTGCGAAAAGGGGCTGAAGGATGATTTTGATTTTAAAAGAAAAGGGGCTTGGAGAAATCATTGAGGCACCGAAACAACGCATTATTTAATAGCGCTTGGTGATAGTCTTTGGCCATATGAAAATTTTTCTTGAGAAAAGAGGGTTAGGGGCCCAATTTTTTTTCGAAGGATAAGGGGCTTAGGTAGATCCTGCGGGTTCATCCATGGACCTGCACATAGAATGAAAGGACATGTGAACATTAATGGGGGGTTGAACAGAGCCCTAAGAGATGATCCATCTCTCGATTATAATAATCCTTGATCGAGAGATCGAGTGGACCCCGAGTGAGGGAAGGGTTCTGCATCAAGGGGTATCAGAGATTGTTTATGTTTGTAGACAGCAGGCAGGAGAGGAGAAGACATGGTGTGATGCTCCGTAAATATTGTTGCAAGGTGTCCAACAGAAAGGAGACAGCTAGGATGGTTGCAGGAGGAATCCAATGATGATCTTAGTTGCAGATCAAGTAAAGTAGACAACTAGGTGGGCTGAGCTAGGAGAACTAAATGCATTCATAGAGGCATTGGTGAAATATGGCTACTAAAGGCCATAAGAAAAAATCTCAAGGAGGCTACCATCAGGTGAGAAAAGAGCAGAAGGACAAAAAGCTGAAGGAGATGAGAGCAGAGCTCAACATGTTAATGTTGAAGATGCAGTAGGAAGTTGGAGGTATGAATGTCCCTTGAAGAGAAAATTGAAGTGGTCTATCCAACAATTGATTTTCAGAAGGTAAAAGAAGAATTTGAGGAGGTGGTTGAGGCATGTTGAAACCCTTAGTGCCACAAAATAGTAGATGGTTTAAATTTGTGAACTAGAGGCTGGAAGAAACCTCAGTGATGAGGAGGAGTGATCAACTAAAGATATCATAAACTGCTAGGTGGGAAGAGGTGGTAATGCAGATTTCCAGGAGTGAAATGAGATGATATCAGTCAAAGATCTAATAGATTTCCAGAAGGGCAGGAGTGAAACATCAGGTTTCCAAGTGGGAAAGAAGTAGGATGAGATGAGACTATTTGAAAGTCTCAGGAGCTCAGAAAGGAGTTCATATCAACAAGGATTGCTGGAAATAATGGAGATGATATTGCTTGAGAGTTTCAAGAATTCATAGGAGAGTTCAGATCAGGAAGCAGTGCTGACAGAGGAGGAGGATCAGAGGCACATTATGATCATTGGAGGAATCAACATATTCTTGCCAAGAAACCTAGTAGAGGCCAGTGCACATGTTGAAGGTGCAACAGAAGAGAGACAACCATCAGAGACTATCAAGGAAGAGAAGGAGTAGACATTGACATCTTCCCAAGAAAGTAAATAAGAAGAGGAGCATTCAGATCAGATGCTCACTCAGTGGGAGATAGAACTGAAGATGTTGGAGGATTGGTTGAGCAATCCAGGCATAGAAGAAGACTTCCAGAGGGATGTAGTTGTGCAGAGTGAAGAATAATTCTAGTCCAAGGAGAAGCTGGATGAATATGGACTTCTACCAACACAAGAGAAGGCAAAGGAGCTGACATAAGGAGAATTGTCAGGGGAGATGGCTAAGCAGAATCTTAGTAGCATGGTTGTAGAAGTGGAATCTATAGAGGAATGGAAATCCAGTGCCATAAGAGATAGAAACAACATGGGAGATCATATTTATCTTCCTATTGATTTGTGTGAAGGAGTGAAATCCCTAGAGGAAAGGGTAATAGTGTAGAGTCAACTTTTCCAACAGGTCAATTTGGAAAGTGATGAAGAGGAGGTGCATAAGAGCAGACTGCATAAAAGGAAGAACCAACCAGTGGACCAGCTGGACAAGGAGATTGAAGGGATACAGAGGTTTATGTTGGGAGTAGCAGAGGAGGAAACTAACAATAAGAGGAAATTGATTAGGGGAGAACCTGCAGAATAAACAGGGTAGCAACAAAAATAGCAGGAAGGAAGAGGAGCAGATGGATATCTCCAAATATAGGTTTGGGATCCTAGATGCACACCCCCCTTCTCTCCTCGGGGCTACACAACCTCTCGGTCAAGGATCTTTAACTATATGAGCTGAATTATCTCCTCGAGACCTTGTTGGCCCAAAATTGAATTAAAACATAGGCCCTTTTATCACCTTAGGCACAGGTCGTATGATACTCGCGAACCCCTTTAAATAACACCTTTAAAATTGTAAGTTTTGGGTGCTAGCTTCTTTTTGCAAGATGTTATCCACATGCGACCTCGGGCTATGACCTAGGGCTAAACCTCCTAAGCGCTTTGTAAGTTCGAGCTTCAACTGCCTTGGATGCAACATATCTCTTTTTATGTGAACTCTGAACCAAAAAACTCCTCGGAACCAAATATACAATTTTCACTCCCTCTGACAACCAACGATGGCGATCTCCTTTGGAATTTCGGCTTTGGGGCCTCCAACTGTTTCGACACACTATCTCTCCTGAAGCGATTCCTCTCCGAAGATATAGGATGAGCACCACATGATCACCTCGATCTACGGTAGATATTGCTCCTTGTTTTTCTTTGGTTGACATGTGGTCAACTCTCCTTCTGTGTTCGTTCCCCTAGAGTATCAAACCTTCACAATAATCTCCACGCTACATGTGTCCTCTTTGGATCCGACGGTCCAGATCTTATGCAGCCTTCGTGACTTCGTGAAATCTTCTATTTGCTTGATGCAAATCCTCCGAACTGGCTTTCTCCCAAACCTTGCTTATTTGTCGCCACGTATTTTCCTCCTAGTCAACAACTAGGATTATTTCGTGATTTTGGACTTCGACAATCTCACTTCTCAATACTTCAAAACACTTCGAACCACGAAGTGTCGAAAATATTCACGGCTAACTTTCGTGAAACCCTCCCAGATCTGATGGTTTAGAACGATCTCGCTCCCTCCTGGATGGATCTTGACTACTCAACTTGCAAACACTTAAAAAATTATCCTTCTTGAAAGCCTGTCCTTCCAACTTTCTAGAACTTGTTCTTTCTTTGAACCTCCAACTACCTTGAGGGTTTTCTTTGACTCTTGGTCGAATTTCGAACCTGTTCACTCCTTGTAACACATTCTCACGCAAGGCTTAGCTTCTTGTAGGCGACGGTGCACACCTTGCAACAATTCCTTTGCACTCTATACCAATACCTTAAGTTACTCCTCCTGAGTCGAAAGACTCTATCAACGCACTCCTTGCGAACAATAAGCACACCTTGCTTACGAAGCTTAAATTTATCTCTTTTGAGCTCTTGAGTCGTAACAAATTCTGTCAATGCACTCTTTGCAGATCATATGCACCCCTTGCATAAACTCAAGGAAGAGAAATAATTGAAACTTATCTAGTGCTTCACATATCCATACATTTAACAATATAACTCATACATTCATGAAAAAACAAAATAGCAGAGAGGATTTAAGCAACATCAACACATCACATTGGATCAATATCCCTCTGTTATATTCATTCAAATGCAAATGGCTACAACTATGAAAACCAACAACAACTAGATCAGAACAATCTCCTCCTAATTTGCAGCAGCCTCATTTTGGCGTACAATGCATCTACTTATACAAGAGGTCACCTAAGGTTCCCTCCAACTACCTATGTTATCAAATTAAAATCTTATAGCTACTTAAGTCATGTTACAATAAACGTCCGTGACAAACAATTAAGGCAAATATTCCAGATCTATGCCAAAATCAATTAAACTAAAGGAAAATCTGATCTGCCCCGATCTTACGTGATCGTTCAAACTCCTACCATTAAGAATTTTTTTATTCGTCATTCATTCATGATATTTCTGAGATACACTATCTTTTAAAAATTAAAAATTTATTCAAAAAGGCGCGCTAGGTGTCATGCTGTCTTTTCATGTGCGCTTTGCTGACGATGCTCCTACATCATACTCCTCTAGGAAAAATTCATGGAATCCTGTCCATGAGCTCTGTTGAGATCCAGTTTTGTCATACCTTCTATCATACAAATACACCCATCATTACACCTTCTCCCTGCATTTTGTCAATAATATATCGCTAATTACACCATAAACCTCCATTATCTCTTGTTATTCATCCTGTGTGGTTAATACATAATTTTCCATATTTTTAGTGATTAAAAGAATGATTATACAATAGTTTTTTCGATTATGGTTTAATCCTATGTTTCTATGTCCAAGCAACATGTTTTGTATTGTTCAGGTTCCGGTATATGCACTGTCCATGTTCTGGTACCCTCATTGCAGGTCATCTAGTAATCCAAGTCATCCGGTACCAGAAGGTTCTACAGTCAACCGGTACCTGAACAGTCATCCGGTACCCACACTCCATGTCATCAAATACTCTGCAGTGATCTGATACTACCTTTGCGTTCATCCGGTACCAGCTCTCTACCTCTTCTGGTACCAACTCTCTGCCTCTTCCAGTACCAGCGTCATCCGATACCAGATTGTGCCTATTCTGGTACTAGCTCCATCCGATACTACCATCACGTTGGTCCGGTACCCATAGTCGTGAATGTGTTCATTTGGTACTAAACCCTTTCCTACAAGATTCTGGTACTAACTATTCTAATATGGTACCAACTGTGCTATTCCGGTACTAGAAATAATTCAAAATTTTGGAAAGATTTTAGAGGGAAATCAGGTACATGGGTTTTGTCCAGAATGTTGTTTTCATGCGGACATGTGAATGAAAATTCACCCAGCTCGCACTTGTGGACCTCCAGCTCAGGGGGAATGATTTTTCCAAAATTAGCAACAAAACTCAAACTGCCAACTTGCACCTCGATTTCCGTGCACCTGGGAGCATATCTTGCAAAATCGGAAAATGGGTTTTTATAAATATCATCTAGATACAGAAGTGAAAAACCGTTTTATAAATTTAGAATTGGTTGGGAAGATATGGGTGGATCCATAACTCGAATCTGCCTAAATTGCAATAAAACCCAGATTTTTGAGGATTTTATCTAAAATTGTAAATTTGAAATCTGAGCATTGGGATTCGGTCCCATCCACTTCTCAATGATTTTTCATGTATAAATAATCCTCATAGGGCTACGAGAAATCCAATTATCATCATGGGAATTCTTTTGTAATGGATATTAAGGTGTCATCATGACAATTTCAAGATTGTAAGAGACTTGTAATTTTCTGAGTTTGATGGAATAAATAATTGGTGTTTTGTGCATTCAAGGGGTCTGACATCTTTTTGGAAGTAAATTACCTATTGGGTAGGGTCCCTCAACTTGGTAAGAATGTTGCCCTTTGTATCTTAACTAGTTAGCATTTCATTTATGTATTTTTCTTTTATTGTTTAATTTGTTTAAAGGTTAGAATTTCATTTACAGTTTGGAGTGCGTGGTTTGAATCCTAATTTTAGTTTTGCAATTGTTATGTTAATTAGAACTCATATTGTAAACCTCCCAATTGAATACATTATCACATTGAGCTTTGAATTTATTTAGCATTCTCTCCTATCATATTTGTGTGCTTATATTTGTGTGTCTTCTTCATATGCTCTGTTTTTAGGTTGAATAGACTATGGACAGTCCCTCATTGCATTTATCTCCTTCATCATTGATTTTCCATCCAGTTTTCCCATCAAATCTACCATTCAATTCACCCATCAATTTCTTACTGTCCAAAACATCATAAAATAGAGTATGTTAACATATTCTTGTTTGCATTCATTTATAAAAGAAAACACAAAAACAGAGTTGTCTTATTCACTGCATATACTTAACTTTTCTCTTCCATATTTGTTCTTTTCCCTTCAACATGATTTTCCCATTGATTGCAGATTTAATCATGCAATATAATTAGTCATTGCAAGAGCAGATCGACCCCTCTCTTTACCTCATTCTCTACGCGCGGAATCAATGCCCAATCACACTACAATTACATTTCATGAAAGAGAATTGTCCTCTCTCTTTATCTACTCATTCCTTGATTGATGAATGCACATTAAATTACACAACTTTATTGATTGTTCACACAAGGAACTTGCCCTACCCTCAACTTATTCAACACATTAACTTTTGTTTAATTGACTGTGCTTTAAATATAGATCTTTTGTCAATTGCATAAGTTCATATTCTTCTCAATTACTCTTTGATTCTTGTGTTTTACATTGAATCTCTTAGTCTGCAAAGAGTACCTATCCTTCTTTTCCTCTTTTGATTTAATATGTGACTCACCATTTTTATAAGCATTCTATTTTTAGCTTCTTTTACAGAGTTGATATTTCTTTCCATTGCATAAACATTCCATTTATTTCTAATCTGTATTTTTGCATTGTCATTCTTTCCCATTCCTTTTCATTTCTTTCCATGCTTGCTCATTGTGACTGATGCACTTGATTATGGAAATATATTGATTTTATATTGCATATAGTGTTTGATTCTAGTTTGATTGATTACTTTTAAATTCATCTTGCCTCTTCCTATAGTTTGAGTGGTTTTCTTTGTGTGTTTTAGGTTCGGTTCTTGCATTCACATTTCATTTCGTTCACATAGTTTGAAATAAGTTTTATTTTCTATTTGTTTGATTTCCTTTTGTTAGTTTGCTTTCATTATGATTTGGTTTTCCCATTTGTTTATTTCTTGTCATTTGAATTCATTTATGTTTGATTGTTTCTTTTATTGCATTTAAGTGTGGATTCACTATAGGAAATAATCATTGAAGGACATAAGACTTAAGTAAGCTACTCATGATTAATCACATGAACATCACCCCGAGTGCCTAAAAGACTGTGATCCAAGCCCTTATAGCACTAAGTTATTCCTACGTCCCAGTGATGAATCCTTAGTGTTAAATTGTTGCAGTGTGGGTTTGAAGATTGTTTTGTCGCCTTTAGATTAGGCTAGACTAGGCTCTGATCCTGTGTTTCCTGTGCCTGCACCTCGAAGCTTATGATATCTGGTTGATAATTAAATGTGGGAATTAATAATGCATATATTTAGCCCCAACATTTTGGCGTCGTTGTCTGGAAGGTGATAAAGGGATTAAAGCATAGGTAGGTTGCTTTTATTTCTCCAAAGCCTTGAATGTTCCTTTCATGTAAGTGTGTTTCTTTTTCATGCAAGCGTGTTTATTTTCATGCAAGTGTGGTGTGATTTTAAGGACGACCTAAGGGCAGAGAGAAGATGGTAAGACATGAGGGAAGAGCCCACGCATCCACTTTAGTGGGGTTACTCCAAAGTTAGGTTGTCCTCTTCCTTTCAGTAGTTAGAATTTGTTTTTTATTAGCATTAGCCATTTTTTTATATATATGAGAAGAGAAGATAACTTGTGTGAACAGATAACTTGGTGACAATAGGGTCCTAGTAGCACGGTGGCGCTTCAAGTATATAATTGGTTTTATTACATTATTCTTTTAGTTTGCTTCTTTTTATTTCTTTACGGTTTTTAAAAACATTTTGGGCACTGTAAGAACCCCCCTTTACACTAATCCATGTGTGAAACAGGACCCATCAACCAACAACAAGAACTCAAAGATGATTAAGAGTTTAACAAAACTCTCTCAAATCCTAGCAGCAGTTGGGATCTCTGCCTCTTAGGAAGAGAAAATCTTGAAAATATTCAAGAACCTATCTGCCTCTCCGAAAGTGATAGAAGAAGAAGAGTTCCATGAGCTACATCCACAAGAAGATCTAAAAGCCTTTTGTAATCACTCTTTCCAAACTATAGGAGAGACTAAAGAATCATGGATCACATTTGATAGAGAGGCACCATTAGAACCTGAGATTGAGGAGTTCTTGACATGCATATTGCCAGATCCAGTATGCATCCAGGAGACAAACCATCCGAAAGAAGATGATCTGCGTGGCATGATAGAGGGAGACATGCAGAGTGGTCTAAATGAGGAAGTGAACCAAGCACATGAAGATTACATTGAACATTGGTTCCAGACAACAACAAGATTGAAGCACCACTCTCTTCTTCAACAACTCTTCACATCCTCATCAAAGCAGTTGGTTCTTCGTATTCTGGTATACATTAAATCTTATCTTTCAAACCCAAGTATGAATGTATTTCTACACCTGTTATGCACATGGTTACATTGGAAATATTCTTACACATGAAATTTAATTTCATGTTCTTAGATAGGATAGAGTAAAATTTGCATGTTAGTTAACCTAGTTCTAAATAAATGCAACATCTTTTCATGTTTCTTTTCAAATAAATGAAATGAGATGAAGATACTATTCGTGATCCAAAATAACTTAAGATATTTCTTCTTCTTATTACATACAAATTTTTGACTATTAATAATAATAGTTGCTCATAAGCCTAATCTTTAAAATATTATGAGGATTTACAAAATATTTAAGGTCTGCATAATGATACCCATAGGTAACTTGTACATCCTAGTTTCCTATCAGAACTTGTTATTCAAGCATTGTTATCAAATAGTAGCATCAGAGTGAATGGAACTTCTACTTGTGAGGGAACACAATCTTATATGAAGAAGATGAACTTGGGGACTAGAGACATCTTAGGTCATTCTCTCATGGCCTCATCCACCACACATTAAGTAAGTTTGACCATGATATGTATTTCGACTAATCTTGATACATAAGTCTATTTTTCATACGAACAATCTTTTATGGGCAATCTATAAAATATCTTCCAGCCCAATACCATCCCATCCTATAAAAATGTTTTCAATGATGCTTCCCCATTCACCAATGCGAAAACAATCTATAAATTTTATCTTAAGGGTAAAGATTGAGACAAGAGCCCTTGATGGAAAATGGGTGTAAGAGGCTAACCCGTTGGGATACTAAACAGGTCTGCTGACAGCAAGTACTGGTCTGTGGTATAACTACGAAAACCCATCAGGGTACTGAACAGACTCGTGGGCAATGGGGCATTCTGCCTGTGAAGGATATTTCTTAGATATCAAAATTACCCCATCAGAGTACTGAACAAGCTTGCTAGTAATGGGTTCTAATTTTGATGTCTTTCATTATGCCTAATCTATATTTGTCCGTATGAACAATATACTTGTGTAAATCATTAAGAAGAAGCATGCATGGTTGAACAGAAGGATAATGAACCTCATCTAATTTTCATTTGAGAATGTCTGTAAGATGGTCTTAAGACCTCGTCATTCATACCTAGAATGTCATTTTCCTAGAGGTGTGATCCTGATTATTTTCGGCACGAAATGAGAGCGGAGATATAATAAAGAAATGCACAGAGATATTGCAGATATTCAATAATATAAAATAAATGTATCATATATGCAACCATAAACACAGATATACAGTAATACACGATTTCTATTAATCAAATAAATGTACAGAGACTGTAAAAATACAGAGTGAAAGACTCGCTAGAATGGTGGCAACTTATCTCTGAGAAGAGATGTGATGGCTACTCGCATCCGCAAGAAGATGATTACAATGAGGCTCTGAAGGCCTTTTTACAATAAACGAGAATTCCAAAAGTCTTGGACATCCAAAAACCTAACCCTAGGAGATGAAGCGCCAAAATTCATGTGGGCCCCGTTTGGGTAAGTGAGTACATCAACTTCACGGGGTCGTAACTTTTGCAAACGATCTCCGTTTTAGGCGTGTGATAGCTCGTTGGAAAGGTATCGTTGAGGATATTCATTTTGGGGGCTCAATATGCCTTTGAATATCATTGAGAACCTCTATCTCAAAAAACCTTCATTTGGACCCTCAAAATGGCCCCGGAAGTTAAAACCTGCTAAAAATAGTAAATTGCCAAAATTGCCAGAAAACTCTTTTGAGCCATTTGGAAAAGGTGGGTGGCCACCGATATCCACCTGGATCAAGGTGGAACCCATAAGTGTAGGATTCTAATAAACTCAAATGAGAACTTTATCAATATCACTTGAATGACATAGATTCTTTGAGAAATTAAATAGGGATGACTGGTTTCCTATCGGTTTCTCATTTATCAAAGACCACTTATCTCCTCATGTTTTCCTGTTCAAGGATGAGAGGAAAAATCCCCCATCATAATTCACATGGTTTCTTGAGCATACAACTATTAATGATTGATGAAATCGTATGTAATAAGTAATTTAGAAAATTCCTTTATGCTTGTAATATTTTAAAATAAATTTCATTTCCGAATTTACAAGAATGAATAAAGTTTAATTTTTGGTTGTTTCTTTAAGCATGGCATCAATGTATATTTCTTCTCTTATAATAATAGTATTGGTTTAATTTCTTTTAGATTTTTTTGTTCGGTACTGTTGGTACAAAAACCAGTAGGTTCCTGTACCAATAGTACATAAATTTAAATATTTTTCGAGGGTACTTTTTGCAGGATATTTTCAGCATCTTTTAGCTTTGGCATACTTCATTTCCCTCCTTCAGTCAACATGCATCAGTTGCACATAGTCCTCTTTCAGCTTGCAACAATTTGGTATGCTAATAAGAGTTTGCATGAGGGCATGCAAACCAGCAATCGTGGGGGAGAGAGAGACATAAGGAATCTCAGTAGAACAACATTCACCAATGCTCTCTCTTAGATATACATCAGTTCATAGCCTTTCCCCACTTCATCTTCAAATTTCAATAGTCTACATCATGATTCTGCAAACATTTCATCCTGTTCTGCTAGTTTCCACTTCAACATGCCTTAGAATTCAAAGCAAGGGTAACTTGAGGTAAAACTGGTACAAATCATTTTAATTTACTAAGAACTTGGAAAACATGATGCATAACCTTTATTACCCACTCCACACTCCACTATGCATTATCACAACTACTCAGTAAACCCTTCATCTTCACTCCACTTGTCGTAATGAACAATATACTCTGATGATAAGACCAAGTAATGAAAAGGAAATATGTGGTATACAAACACAAAGCAACATCTATAGTGTCTTCTCTTCATACATCATAAAGCATTCTTAAGTCATCTCAAAGAAGATGAAGTCATTGTTTCATATCCAAGCAAAGAACCACAAAATAAATATTGGTCTTAAAATTGATGTCCAAGTTCATACGACCACCATCACCAATATTTTATCAACCATTCTCCATATGCACACCATTCACCATCACTCTGATACCCCATCCATTGCTTGTCCTCCATTTTTATGATAATTTTGTTTTTTTGTTTGAAATTCAATCTGTGATAGTTTCCAAAGTGTCATTCCACAAGAACTAACACCTACACAAAAGAAACAATGTCACATAAATCTATAAGCAGAGTATCATAAGTTCTTCACCTTGTTTTGCATGAGGACATGCAAATCCTTGGGTTTGGGGGTGTGTTGAGCTCCAGTTTTTTCATACTTTCTGTCATACAAATACACCCATAATTACACCTTCTCTTTGCATTTCGTCAATAATATATCGCTAATTACACCATAAACATCCATTATCTCTTGTTATTCATCCTATGTGGTTAATACATAATTTTCCATATTTTTAGTGATTAAAAGGATGATTATACAATAGTTTTGTCGATGATGGTTTAATCCTATGTTTTTATGTCCAAGCAACATGTTTTGTATTGTTTAGGTTCCGGTATATGAACTGTCCATGTTCTGGTACCCTCATTGCAGGTCATCCGGTACCAGAAGGTTCTACAGTCAACCGGTATTTGCACAGTCATCCAGTACCCACACTCCATGTCATCCAATACTCTGCAGTGATCTGGTACTACCTTTGCGTTCATTCAGTACTAGCTCTTTGCCTCTTCTGGTACCAACTCTCTGCCTCTTCCGGTACTAGCTTCATCCGGTACCAGATTGTGCCTATTCCGGTACTAGCTCCATCCGATACTACCATTGCGTTGGTTTGGTACCCATAGTCGTGACTGTGTTCATCCGGTACTAAACCCCTGCCTACAAGATTCTGGTACTAAATGTTCTAATCCGGTACCAATTGTTCTAATCCTGTACCAACTCTGCTAATCCGATACTAGAAATAATTCAAAAATTTGGAAAGATTCTAGAGGAAAATAGGGTACATGGTTTTTGTCCAGAATGTTTTTTTCATCTATACACATGATTCAGAGTTCACCCAGATCGCACGTGTGGACCTCCAACTCAGGGGGAATGATTCTGCCAAAATTAGCAACAAAACTCAAACTGCCAACTTGCGCCTCTATTTCCGTTCACATGGGAGCATATCTTGCAAAACCAAAAAATGGGTTTTTAGAAATACCATCCAGATATAGAACCCAGAAAACGTTTTCTAAATTTCTATTTTTTTTGGAAGATATGGGTGGATCCATAACTCGAATCTACCCAAATTGCAATAAAACCCAGATTTTTGAGGATTTTATCTAAAATTGTAAATTTGAAATCTGAGCATTGGGATTCGGTCCCATCCTCTTCTCAATGATTTTTCATTTATAAATAAGCCTCATAGGGCTATGAGAAATCCAATTATCATTATGGGAATTCTTTTGTAATGGATGTTAAGGTGTCATCATGACAATGTCAAGATTGTAAGAGACTTGTAATTTTCTGAGTTTGATGGAATAAAGGATTGGTGTTTTGTGCATTCAAGGGGTCTGACATATTTTTGGCAGAAAATTACCTGTTGGGTAGGGCCCTTCAACTTGGTAAGAATGTTTCCCTTTGTATCTTAACTAGTTAGC
>ML816448.1:221161-237162 GCA_009831015.1 Picea engelmannii
TATATATATATATATATATATATATATATTATTGTTCAATTTGTTTAAAGGTTAGAATTTCATTTATAGTTTGGAGTGTGTGGTTTGAATCCTAATTTTAGTTTTGCAATTGTTATGTTAATTAGAACTTATATTGTAAACCTCCCAATTGAATACATTATCACATTGAGATTTGAATTTATTTAGCATTCTCTCCTATCACATTTGCGTGCTTATATTTCTGTGTATTCTTCATATGCTCTGTTTTTAGGCTGAATAGACTATGGACATTCCCTCATTGCATTTATCTCTTTCATCATTGATTTTCCATCCAATTTTGGCATCAAATCTACCATTCAATTCATCCATCAGTTTCTTACTGTCCAAAACATCATAAAATAGAGTATGTTAACATATTCTTGTTTGCATTCATTTATAAAATAAAACACAAAAACAGAGTTGTCTTATTCGCTGCATATACTTAACTTTTCTCTTCCATATTTTCTCTTTTCCCTTCAACATAATTTTCCCATTGATTGCAAATTTAATCATGAAATATAATTAGTCATTGCAAGAATAGATCGACCCCTCTCCTTACCTCATTCTCTATGCGTGGAATCAATGCCCAATCACACTGCAATTACATTTCATGACAGAGAATTGTCCTCTCTCTTTATCTACTCATTCCTTGATTGATGAATGCACATTAAATTACACAACTTTATTGATTGTTCACACAAGGAACTTTCCCTACTCTCAACTTATTCAACACATTAACTTTTGTTTAATTGTCTGTGCTTTAAATATAGATCTTTCGTCAATTGCAGAATTTCATATTCTTCTCAATTACTCTTTGATTATTGTGTTTTACATTGAATCTCTTAGTTTGCAAAGAGTACCTATCCTTCTTTTCCTCTTTTGATTTAATATGTGACTAACTATTTTTATAAGCATTCTGTTTTTAGCTTCTTTTACAGAGTTGATATTTCTTTCCATTGCATAAACATTCCATTTATTTCCAATTTGTATTTCTGCATTGTCATTCTTTCCCATTCCTTTTCATTTCTTTCCATGATTTCTCATTGTGACTAATGCACTTGATTGTGGAAATATCTTGATTTTAGATTGCATATAGTGTTTGATTCCAGTTTGATTGATTGCTTTTAAATTCATCTTGCCTCTTCCTATAGTTTGAGTGGTTTTCTTTGTGTGTTTTAGGTATGGTTCTTGCATTCACACTTCATTTCGTTCACATTGTTTGAAATAAGTTTTATTTTCTTTTGTTAGTTTTCTTTCATTGTGATTTGGTTTTCACATTTGTTTATTTCTTGTCATTTGAATTCATTTCCGTTTGATTGTTTCTTTTATTGCATTTAAGTGTGGATCCACTATGGGAAATAATCATTGAAGGACATAAGACTTAAGTAAGCTACTCATGATTAATCACATGAACATCACCCCGAGTGCCTGAAAGACTGTGATCTAAGCCCTTATAGCACTAAGTTATTCCTACGTCCCAGTGATGAATCCTTAGTGTTAAATTGTTGCAGTGTGAGTTTGAATATTATTTTGTCGGCTTTAGATTAGGCTAGACTAGGATCTGATCCTGCATTTCCTACGCCTGCACCTAGAAGCTTACGAGCCCCAGTTGATAATTAAATGTGGGAATTAATAGTGCATATATTTAGCCCCAAAAATCTCTTGCACCGACTTTCGATGCTTTTGGATACCAGTTTCATTTAGCTAACTAGCATCTTCTATTGGGTGTCCCTTCCATCTTACTAGATACTCAAAATAGGTCTTTCTCCTGGTCTTCTTACCAATCCTTAGATCAATGATGTTCTCCATCTGTGGATTTTCTGTTACAGGCATATGCTTCTCCCACTGAATATTCTCTTGATATTATGATCTTTCTGTGTCATCTTCCCTGCAAGGATACAGGTCTGAAATATTAAATATGGGTGATATACCCACATCCTCTGGAAGCTCTATATCATAAGCATTCTTTCCAAATTTTCTTAGGATCTTGCATGGTCCAATCTTCTTCAATTTCATCTTGTTATATGTTCCTGTTGGGAACCTTTCCCTCCTCAAGTGTGCTAAAACTTGATCCCCCACTTCAATTTGAAGTTCTCTTCTATGATGATCAACTCTGCATTAATGTTATGCAATTGCTCCTTAATCTGATTATGAAGCTTCTGCATTTCTGCAACGAAGTCTTCTGCTCCAACGCTTCTGAATTCACTATGCTCCAGATCTCTCAATTATGATACTCCCCTTGGCTTCATTCCATACACTATTTGGAATGGGTTTTTCCCTATACTTCTTTTTGGTGAGTCATTATATGCAAACTCTGCTTGTCATAGAATTTGATCCCACTGGCTATGATGTTCAGTGACCAAACTTCTTAGAAAATTTCCCAAGATTTGATTTACCACCTCAGTCTGTCCATCTATTTGAGGGTGATATGATGAACTAAAATACAATTCTGTCCCCAAATTCTTCCATAATGTTATCCAGAAATGACCAACAAATTTAGTGTCTCTATATGAGGCAATGCTCTTGGGCAATCCATGAAGTCTCACAACTTCCTTAAAAAACAAATTTGTAATGTGTGTTGCATCACTAATCTTCTGGCATGGGATAAAGTGTGCCATATTTGAGAATCTATCAACCACAACAAACATGGAATCATTTCCCCTTTGGTTTCTTGGCAACCCCAACACAAAATCCATGCTTATTGCATCCCACGGTCTATCTGGAATAGGCAATGGTTGATACAACCCCATGTTTTGTTTCTTTCCTTTTCCATACTAGAAAATTTTACACGTGTTCACAAACTTGTTCACCGCTGTTCTCATACCTGGCCAATAGTATGAACTGTGCAATTGTGAAAATGTTTTGTCATGGCCAAAATGTCTTGCTAAACCTCCACTGTGTTTTTCCTTCAACGATTTTCTCTCATTGAACACTTTGGTATCCACAATTGGAAACCTTTAAACAAGAATCCATATTGAATCATATACTCTGTCCACTAGATTCTGTCTCTGAGCACAAGATTTGCACATGCTTCATATGCTTCTTTGAAATCTGAATCATCATAATACATCTCCTTAAGTTGTTCAAACCCTAAGGTCTTGACTTGAAATTCCTACAGAATCAAACATCTCCTGCTCAATGCATCAACAACTTTGTTAGCATTACCATGAATATGTTTAATTGCAAAAGTGAAATTTTGCATAAATTCTATCCACTTAGCATGTCTTTGGTTTAACTTCTCCTGTTTGGTTATGAATTGTAAAGCTTGATTATTGTTATACAAGACAAATTTATTTGGAACAAGGTAGTGCCTCCATTTCTTCAAGGCTTGAATTATGGCATAAAATGCTTTGTCATATGTGGAGTATTTTCTCTTAGTCTCATTCAATTTCTCACTGAAATATGACACATACCTATTATCTTGGCTCAAGACTGCTTCAATTGCAACTCCACTGGCATCACATCTCACTTGAAATGTCTTCCCGAAATATGGCAAGATCAGAATCGATTGCTCTGTTATCTTCTCCTTTAATATCTTGAAACTTCTCCCAACTTCTTTTGTCCAGTTAAAAGACGTGTGCCTCTTCTTCACTGTATCCAATATTGGTGCACAAATTCCACTGAAATTTCTAATGAACTTCCTATAGAAACTTGTTAATCCATGGAATCTTTTCACCTCAAATATACTTCTTGGTGATGGCCATTCTTTGATTGCTCTCACCTTTTCTGGATCCATATTCAATTCATTTGAAGAGATAACAAAACCCAAATAAATGAGCTATGTCTTCACAAAAGAGGACTTCTTTAAATTTATCAACATCTTCTCCCACTGCAATCTTCTCATCACTAATGTTAGATGTCTCAAATTCTCTTCTTCAGTTTTACTGAAGACCAATATATCATCCAGATATACAATCACAAACTTACCAATGAAATATTTCAATACTTCATTCATCAGTCTCATAAAAGTACTTGGGGCATTTGTTAAGCCACATGGCATAACAAGCCACTCATACAACCGTTCATTTGTCTTGAAGGTTGTCTTCCACTCATCACCTTCCCTCATCCTTATCTGGTGATATCCACTTTTCAAATCTATATTTGAAAAAAATAATTCTGTGTTGATTAAGTCATCCATCCTTGGAAAATGAAATCTGTACCTGATGGTGATCTTGTTTATGGCTCTTGAGTCTATACAAATTATCCATCCTCCATCCTTCTTTGGAATCAACACAGTCGGTACTGCGCATGGATTCAAGATTTCTCTGACCAATCCTTTGTCCAATAAATCCTGGACTTATATTTTCACCTCCTCATTCTCTTGAGGTGTCAATTTGTATGATGGTTTGTTCGACAAACTTGCTCCTGGTATCAAATCAATATGATGGTTGGTACTCCTGATGGGTGGAAATGAGCTAGGAAACTCATCCACTACTATTTTAGCAAAATTCTCTAACATCTCCTGAACTTCCTCAGGCAAATCATCCATATAAGTACTTGTAAGGAAAACCCTTGGTTTCCTCACCACAACAAACTGTATTTATTTTTCCTTCTTAACTTCAGTCAGGAGTTCCTTCCCACTCATGAGAAGTATGCGTTTGTCGACTTCCTCTTTTACTTTCTTATCTTCTATTGGAAACAACATGTGTATCCTACCATTATTTTCCAAAGTGTAAGTATTCCTTCTCCCATCATGGATGACATTCCTGTCAAACTTCCATGGTCTTCCCAACAAAACATGACATACATTCATGGGAATCACATCACACAAAATCTTGTCTCTATATCCTCCTATTTTAAATTCATAGAGGCATTGTTTAGTTACCTTACCTAGTGTCCTTTTTGCAACTATGAGACTTTATGTGGATTCGGCTGTGTAGTTGTCTCCATCTCCAATTTCTCCACCATGTTTGTGGATACTAAGTTATCAATTCTCCCACTGTCAATTATCACTTTGCATACCCTATCCTTAGTCTTGCAAGCAATCCTAAATAGAATGTTCCTCTGCAATGGATTCTCAACCTCTGGATCTGGTTTTAAGAGAACCTTCTTCAACATCAGGGATTTTCCATCCTCTGCACCTTCTACTTCAACACTCCTTTTATGTTCTTATGAAATGTGAGCTTCACCTCCTTCCTTATTTTTCTTGGGGCATTCCCAAGACATGTGTCCTGTCTTTCCATAGGCATAACACCTTACCTCTCCTCCTCTTCTTATTCCTCTTCCTCGGGTAAAATAATTTCTTCCACTTGACTATCTCCCTATGGAGCTTCCTCCTCTTTCTGAGTGACTATTTATTTTTTCATTCTCACCCTTGGGCTTCTATGCCTTATCATGGAAAACTCCCTTACCTATGTTTGGGCTTCTACCTTTGCTTCATTGGCTTTGTTTTCAGGCCAACTTCTCCTCTTCTTTCAGTGCAATCTGATATGCCTCTTCTATTGTCTTCACTGACATCATGTTGATCTCATCCTGGATCTCATACCTCAGGCCATTTATGTACCTGGAAACTTTCTCTTCATATTTCTCCCTTTGTCCAGTCCTGATGTTCAACTTGTAGAACTCTTCTGTGTACTCCTTCACATTCATTCCTTTCTGTCTCAGGTTCTATAATTTCATGAACAGATTTATCTGGTAATCCTTGGGTATGAAATTAACCTTCATCTTGGCTACGATTATGTTCCAATTATTTATCTTTGGCTTACCTTTGCTTCGTATGTCAGCCTGCATTTCATCCCACCATAGTGATGCATGTCCTTTCAACTTGGTGACCACATCTCTCACCTTATTCTCCTCATCGACGTCTTCGTAGTCAAAATATTTATCCATGGATCTTATCTAATCCAACAACTCTTCAACATCCAAATTTCCTTCATACATTGGGATATCTATTTTTTCTCTATCTCCCATCTGCACAACAAATTTCAACAAGCGTTCTTCGACAACATCACCCCATGCAAGTTCTTCAACCTTTATTTCTTTTCTTTCTTCCTCATTGACATCTCCAACATCAGGTGCTCTCCTTTGCATTGTCTCCATCGCCTCCAATCTTGCACGAAGATCCCTCATTTCTCTTTCTACAACACGATTATCTATAGGCGGCTCTACGCATCTCCTTGGTAGCATTTGTGATGACTTTTTCTCACACATAGAGTATAACTTTGAGTTCTTTATAGCTCTGATACCACTTGATTCACACCCCCCTTCTCTCCTTGGGGCTGCGTGACCTCTCGATCAAGGATCTTTAGCTATCTGATATGAATTATCTCCTCGAGACCTTGCTAGCCCAAAATTGAATTAAAACATAGGCCCTTTTATCACCTTAGGTATAGGTCATATGATTTATGCAGACCCCTTTCCATAACACCTTTAAAATTGTAATTTTTTGGCACTAGCTCCTTTTCGCAAGCCCTTCTCCACATGAGACTTTGGGCTGTGACCCGAGGCTCAACCTCCTACGTGCTTCGTAAGTTTGAGCTTCGAATACCTTGTATGCAACATATCTCTTTTTATGTGAACTACCTGGAACTAGATCTACAGTTCACACTCCCTCTCACAACCAATAGTGGCAATCTCCTTCGGAATTTCAACTTTGGGGTCTCCAACCATTTCAACACACTGTCTCTCCTGAAGTGCTTCCTCTATGAATATATAGGATGAGTGCCACATGCTCACCTCGATCTACGATCGATATTGCTCCTTGTTCTGCTTCGATTGACCTGTGGTCAACACTCCTTCCATGCTCATTCTCTCGGAGTATCAAACATCCACAATAATAACCACGCTACACATGTCCTCCGTGGACCCGACGGTCCATATATTATGTGGTCTTTGTGACTTCGTTAAATCTTCTATTTTCTTGACGCAAATCCCCCAAACTGGCTCTGTCCCGTACCTTGCTTATCTTTTGCCACATTTTTGCCTCTTAGTTGACGGCTAGGATCACTTCATGATTTCAGACTTCGGAAATCTCACTCCTCAATACTTCAAAACACTCTAAACCACAAAGTGTCGAAATTCTTCATGGCTAACTTTCGTGCAACTCTCCCAGATCTGATGGTTTGGAACGATCTTACTCCCTCATGGATGGATCTTGACCACTCAACTTGTAAATGCTTAAAAACTTCTCCTTCTTGAAGGCCTCTCCTGCCAACTTTCTGGAACTTGTTATATCTTTGAACCTCCAACTCCCTTGAAGGTTTTCTTCGACTCTTATTGAAATTTTGAACTTGTGCACTCCTTGCAACATATTCTCATGCAAGACTTAGTTTCTTGCGGGTGACGATGCACACCTTGCAACAATTCCTTTGCACTCTTTGCAAATAACTTAAGTTACTCCTCCTGAGCTTCTGAGTCGAAAGACTCTATCAATGCAATCCTTGCGAACAATAAGCACACCTTTCTTACGAAGCTTAATGTTATCTCTTCTAAGCTCCTAAGTAGTAACAAAATCTATCAACGCACTCCTTGCAGATGATATGCACCCCTTGCATGAACTCAAGGAAGAGAAACAATTGAAACTTATCTAGTTCTTCACAAATCCATACATTCAACAGTATAACTTATACATTCATGAAAACACAAAATAACAGAGAAAATTTAAGCAACATCAACACATCACATTGGATCAATATTCCTCTGCTATATTCATTCAAATTTAAATGGCTACAACTATGAAAACCAACAACAACTAAATTCAACAACAACTAGATCACAACAATCTCCTCCTAATTTGTAGCAGCCTCATTTGGGCATACAATGCATCTACTTATACAAGAGGTCTCCTAGGGTTCCCTTCGACTACCTATCTTATCAAATTAAAAGATTACAACTAATTAAGTCCTATTACAATAAATGTTTGTGACAAACAATTAAGGTGAATGTTCCATATCTACACCAAAATCAATCAAGCTAAAGGAAAATATGATCTCCCATGATATTACGTGATCATTCAACCTCCTACCATTAAGACTTATTTGATTCTTCATTCATTCAGGAAATTTATGAGATACTTTATCTTTTAAAAATTCAAAATTTATTCAAAAAGGTGTGCTAGGCGTCGTGTTGTCTTTTCATGTGCGCTTTATTGATGATGCTCCTGCATCAATCCTAGAGGATCTCAACATCAACAATAGGGGAGCCATGAGTAGGAGCTCATGATTGTTTTAGCGTGGGAGTATGATGCAGGAGAAATTATCCACCTCATCAGTGCCATCAAAACAACACATAAACGCACAAGGAGGAATGGGTTCCAAGGAAAGAGAGGTGCCAACCCTCTCATTTTGAACTCAATTTAAAATTTTTGATGCAATTAAATGTAATTGAAGTCTGTGAGGCTTAAGTAAAAAAGTTCCTATGTCTTTGTACAGGCTGAGTTATTGTAATAGATAGGGTCTCCTTTAATGGTTGACAGTAGGAGGGATTTAGATCTAATTCGGACTAGATGCCCATTGAATGTAATTGAATGCAATACAATGTGAGTAGGTGGATGGAGGGAAGGCTCGAGGAGCCCCTCTTTTGTAAAAGATATTTTTTTTTTAAATTCATTAGATGATAAGATGATGAAAGAATGAGCTCAAGAGAGGGAGAGAGAGCTCAAGAGAGGAGAAGAAGGGTTGAAGACTCTATAGCAGTCCTGCCTTTGTAAATATTTGTACAGATACATTCAGATATAATATGAAAGCAGTTTATCTTTCATATGAGGTGTTTTTGTTCTTATGTGTGATGAATGGTTATTCTCTTAATGTCTTTCTGTATTTATTTATGTATGTTATAGATGTAAGTAAGTAGGTTACATTTGCAGGTTTAGATAGACTTATCTATCGTTGTAGATTTCTAAGTAGTTATGGGCTCTTAGGCTTGTGCAAGGAGTGCACACCATAGTATTGAAACTCTGTGAAGCTGGTGCAAGGAGTGCACTTGAACTCTATTGTGAGTTAAAAGAAGAGAGTGCTAGGTGGGTACACCAGAATCATTCTAAATCTTAGAAGAAATAGTGCAAGGAGTTCACATTAGAGTTGATGAAACCCTTGAGGAAGAATTACTAGAGTTACTGAATACTCTGAGGGATCTGCAAGGAGTGCATTGAGAAAGCGCAAGGAGTGTGCAAGAAATACTTTTGGAAAAATTATTGAGTCTGAGTCCTTTAGAAACTTAGAGTGGGAGGAGTGCACAGTGCCAACACAGTGCTAAAGTGTTGGTCAAGCTCACGAGGAAGAGAGAAGGAGTGCCAGGAGAGCACAATAATTCTTTGGGAGGAACAGAGAGTTGAGATCCTTAAAAGATGAGTGAGTTTTAAGATCAGGAGAGATAGTGCCATTATGCATGAAAAATTTGAAAGGAGTACAGAGGTTGAGAATCCTTTAAGGTTCAGGCTATGGGGGAAGCACAAAGTAAACATAAGTGATCCTACTTCAATCTCAAAGCTTAGGAGGAGTAGCGTTTTCTAGGAACGCAAGAAGAGGTCGAGTTGACTTCTCTATAGGAAGAGAAACGTTCAAAGGGATGAACCTTTTGAAATTTAAAAAATCGTTTCAAGCTCAGGAGGTGTAGCACCGTCCGAGGATTTAGCTTGCAGATGATAATATTCAAAGGCTTGAAAACTTTGAAAATTACCAAGAAAATCCTTCATTTAGAGACGAAGCATGCAGAGGGAGAAGCTACAAAAACCATTGATCTTGGAGAGAGAGCATATCTAGATCATTAGGTCTGAGTCTAGACTCGAGGAGGAGAACATAAGAAGAGGATAGATCCCAGCTGTAGGATCTAAGCGAGTAGATCAACAGTCGTCAGATCCAGGTAATTTGCACAGGCTTTAACCCTCAGTATCCTTCGGACTTCGCAAGTTTGGGGGTTTTATATATTTAGACGTAGAGGAGATGAGTCTCCCGAAGTCTGAAATCAATCGATATTTTCCATTTGTAAGGACATGTGTCAATGAATCGTGCGTATATGGAAGATCGACAGTTTGAAAAATAGATTTTTGGAGTATAGAGGACTCCCGAGGCTCCAAAGTCCCACATCGAATCTTGGTTGTCGTTGTAGGAGACACATGTCAAAAGATAGGGAGGACTGGTGATTTAGCACTCTGGGAGCACACAGAGTTGGAGCAGGAAGAATTGCCGAAGTCCGGATCAGTGGAGTCCATCTCCACTGTCGATCTCGGTGGACAGGTGTCACTGGATCCCGTGGTCTGGGTACATTAAACTTTAGGAGAATAAATATTAGGAGGGTTCAAATCCCCCAAAGCATCGAAGGGAGGAGTACATACTCACCGTTGAAGGGAGGGCACATGGAAATAAATCACATGGTTCGGAGGTCTGTCACTCCGGAGGAATTCGATTGTTGGGAGTTAAAAATCCTTGAAGGGATGGGAGCCAAAGCGGATATTGGTCATTCATTCCATTGGCCACATAGAAACAGATTGTGAAGTCCATAGACTTAGCACTCTAGGGGAAAGCAAAGAGAAGTACACAGGGACACTAGAAAATTGTTGAAGCCCCAAACAACAGAGGGAATTTCAGCCATCTGTTGTGAAGGACACGTGGCGGGAGATCCAACACTCTGGAAGATAGATACTTCGAGATATTTGGGGCATAGTGTTTCGAAATCTGCCGAAGTCGGAGGCCCAAAGAATTTTGGGTCGTTGATCAAGAAAGGAAAGGTGGCAGTAGATCCGGAGGTCCGACAATCCAGAAGAAACTTAGAGTACCATTGTTAAGGACTCTTGAAGGCCCGAGGGTTGGAGTCAATCCCAACCATCCATTTGAGGAGGACGCGTGGAAGAATATCTAGAGTTCGGGGACTTTGCACTTCAGCGATTTCACGTTGTTGTGTAGACAAGGAGAAACCACTGAAGTCCTGAAGGAATCCTAGTCGTCGATCTAGGAGGGGACACATGGAGGGAGGATATCAAGTTAGCTTGTTCGACGTTTCGACGTCGGGAGATATGAAAAGTCATGTTGTTTGAAGACCAAAGAAAATCATCGAATCCCAGAGTGGATTGATCTGGATCGTCCACCAGTCAAAGCATTGTGGACCGTTGATTTGAGGCTCGATGAAATTTCTTTTCAGCGATCTAGGAGATTTGTGGAGAGGGAATTATGTAGAACCTTTGAAGCCCGGAAATGTAATTTGAGCTATTGATCCATGGAGAGAGGAGATCCTTCTGATATACCTGTTTCAACAATTGGCACTTGGTGAGTGTTGTGTGTGTTGGATGCTTCAGAGATCGTCAAAGCTCAAGTTCCGAAGTAGTTCCCTTTGGGTTAACGCCTGGTCACGACCCTTGGTCATATGAGGTGTTGGCCTGAGAAAAGGGGTTGAAGGCCAACTTTGATTTTAAAATAAAAGGGGTTTAGAGAAATATTCGAGGCACCGAAACAACACGTTATTGAATGATGCCTGGTCACATTATTTGGCCATATGAAAAGTTGGCTTGAAAAAAGAGGGATAGGGGCCTGAAATCGTTTTGAAGGAGAAGGGGATTAGGTAGAGCCCGAAGGTTCATCCATGGACCTGCACATAGAATGAATGGTCCTGTGAACATTAACAGGGGGTTCAACAGAGCCCGAAGAGCTGATCCAGCTCCTGATTAGAACCATCCTTGACCGAGAGGTCGAGTGGACCTCGGGTGAGGGAGGGGGTCTGCATCACATAAGCTATCACCCTACCTTCTTGCATAATAAATGTACATGGTCCTTATTTTGAATAATTCATATAAAATAGAAAGTATTTTTCCATTTCTGGTACTTTCAGTATGGAAATTGTCATCAACAATTGTTCAAGATTGTTTAATTATTGTTCACACTACTCTATCCATATACATTTCTTATTTTTCTTTTGCAATTATGTGATAGGATTAACAATCTTTGTAAAATGTTATACCAATCTCCTACAGTAATCAACCAAACCATAAAAATATGTACTTTATGTATCCTTGTAGGCATCAACCATTCCATAATAGCTTCTATCTTTGCTACATCGACATCAATTCCTTCTTCTGAAATTATCTGACCCAAATAATGAATTTCTAGTTTAAAGAGAGAACATTTAAATAATTTAGCATGCATCTTATGTTCTCTAAGATGCTACAATTCCATCCTTAAATTATCTTCATGCTCCTCTGGTGTCATTGAATATTTCAAAATATCATCCAAAAACTATGTGCACAAACTTTTCCTAGTATTGTCAAAACATCTCATTCATTAAACTCACCAACAATGTTGTCATATTTGTGAACCCAAATGGCACCACTACAAACTCATAATGACCAAAACACATATTAAATGTTTATGTGTGTGTGGTGTACTATTCCCTAATTATTAACCAATGATATCATGATCTCAAATCAATCTTTGAAAATATAGTTACCCTTTTCATTTGATCAAACAAATAATCAATCTTGGGAAACTAATATTGATTTATTATGGTTTATTTTTTCAATTGTCAATTAAGTCATTACAAAGCCTCCATGATCAATATTTATCCTTTTACAAATATGATTAGTGCTTCCCATTTTGATAAACTAGGATGAATAAATCCCAAATCCAACAATTTTTGGAGTTGTATTTGCAACTCCCATAATTCCATGGTTGGCATGTCATAAAGCCTATTTGCAATAGGCTCGGTTCCTAGTTAGACTTAAATCATGAACTTCCACTCTCGCTTAGGTGGTAGTTGAAGTAACTTTTAGAAACACGTTAGAAAATTATCATAGTATAGGGTGTTGAACTATGTTCACTGTATACTATTGCTTGTTCATATATATTATATAATACAACTTGCAACCCTTCCTAAGACTTTTATTCATTTTCAACACTGCAATAAATCTTAAAATTACTCCTCTATTAATTGTTGCTAAAATTATTTTGTGTCTTGAGTTATCTACAAAATAAAATATCTTACCCTTATAATCTAACACTACCTCATGGTTCTAAACAATCCATATCTATTATAATATCATAGGATCCCATTGTTGTAGTGTTCAATGACACTTGGGTAACACATACACCAAGGTTGACTTCAAAATTATTAACTCATTACCCTTCCATTTGTTTAACTCCTAAATCCATTTGGACGTAATTAAAATATTTTTGACTAATTACCATCATCTCACATCTATATAATTATTTATATGAAACAAAACTTTATGTTTTTATAGATCCATTAATAATTAAATAAATATATCATTAATGTTACCTATCATATCAAATACTATCAATTGATGCTCAACCTGATGGTTGCGCACTGCTGCATGAATCTTCTAGGATTTAGCCAAATCCCTCTGTAAATGCATCTTTCCAAATGTCCATCACCGACTCTTAGGAGGTTGCCTCTTACTCCTAAACTAAGTAAATGACGAACCACTGTTTTTTTAAGTTTCCCACGGTCTAGCACCACCTTGCTATATTAGTGGCCTATATGGTGGCCTCTGAACTCTTAAATTATAGCTATGGGTATATATCACATGGCCTCCTATCACATTCTCACACCCTATCATTATCCTATATGTGCCAACTGAGTGAGAACTCTGACCCTATCCTCTTAAAATTGAAGGTCTAGATGGCCCCAACTAACCACTTCCCATGAGTTCCTCCTTAGCTATGATATCCCTTTAAATGACTCATGGAAAGTATAGGGAATAAATATATGAACTTTTGATATGATGTTATATTTTATCCCATAGAATAAGTTCTTGATGAGCGCAATGTCTCTCTGTTCAAATACAGTACATACCTCAAAAGTTCCATGAATTTGGTCTCATACTCTATTACTGACATGTTACTCTATCTTATGGAGTTGAACTCATTCAATTTCCTTTCAATGAACTCCTCAAAGAGGTAGCATTCTATAAAATGATCCTCAAATAGTTCCCATGATATCTCAAATATTTTCATACCCAACTATGGCAATAAGGTTTTCCACCACAATAGTACACCTCCTTTCAATTGGAATACACCTATATGCACGTTGATATTATACGTATAATATCTTAGTGGAAAACCCATAATCATATTCTCAAACCATGGTTCAACTATTTCTGCATCGGTGGATCCCAAAATTGTAGAAACTTGACTTTTTCCAGTTCTCTTTGTGATGGTTCATTGGCCCATTTCCAAGAATGGATGCACCCTTTTATTCTTAGTTCAATCTATTAGTCAATGCATCAAACATTCATTAGAATGACTACATCATTGAAACAACCTCACCCATGGGAACATTTCCTAGAACATGTGTGCTAGAAGGAGATGGTTGAGGTGTAGGATGAAGTGGATTTCCAACACCTCAAACTCCTATTACCCTACTTCCACCCCTTCTTCTTGTTCTCTCCATTACATTCCTTGCATGCATGGCTATACAATTTCAAATTTTAATTAGCTAATCAATACAAAATTATATTCAAGTAGATTAATAATTTAACACATATATTTTACTAAGCATGTTGGTCCTTAGGAATCAACTATTCTAACCCCACTCTAATACCATATGTAATTCCCCTCCCATGTGTTAACCAAAAAAAAAGCACACACACTCACACACAATAATCATAGTAATAACATAAAATATGAAATATGCAATTGAACTTCATTCTTCATATATGCAAATATAGTTAATAACACATACACTGGATTTCAAAGATAACTCATTAATTTGACCCCTTGGTCATAAAATCCACATGTAAACTCTAGAAAGGTTAATAAAAATAAAAATGCATGTACAAGATTAATTTCAAACATGATTTATTTTCTAATACTAAGCTAAGTATTATTATATATTCACAAATCCATATTACTAACATTTACACTTATAAATTAATTACAATTGAACATTCCATTCACAATTAAGAAATAAGTAACAAGTAGTAAAGCTACCTCAATTACCAATTTGATCAAGATAAATCTTTCAACCACAATGATTAGTCCTCTATAATCATTCAATAGTTAGAATTTCTTTCTACATAATCAATACAATTTTTTCAATAGAGTACTAACAATCATATTTTTTTTTTATCATTTTTTTAGTAAGTTACAATACTTTCTTTAAATATATATAAAATTCCTCAAATATTAATAAATATAACCGAACACAAATCTTTTCCAAATCACTAAAATTCTATTTGTCATAATAGTTTGACATTACAAAATACCCAATCTCAAAACTACATATAAACCCTAATAGCATTCAACTAAAGCATAAATCAAACATTACTTTTGAAGCAACCAAGTTTTTTTTATGTGTATGTGTCTCTCTCTATATATAATTTTTATCTTTCATTTCTCAATTTGGAGAAGAATCCAATCATATCAAATTTTTACTTATAAGTATATAAATTAGATAAATCAATATTTAATAATTCAAGCAATCCAATATTAAAGAAAACATCCTTTAATTTTACATAATTAAATTTAAATATTATTTAATTAATCTCTTAAAAAATATTTTTAATCAATTTTATCATTCAATCAATCAACTTCTTAAAAATATAACTTATTATAAAAATTAATTTCTTAAAAATCTAAGTTATTATAAAAAAAATAATCACAAAAAACCCTCTTGTTTAAAGTCGAAACTTTAGATTTTCTTTCACAAATCTTGAGACGAACACCTGTAAGAAATGTGCGTGACAAAATGTGTGTGGCCTATGTATGGCATGTCGAGCTTGCATGCATGGCTTGCACCACTACAAGGGTTCCCATGCCTATGTCACGTACAAAATCAAAACTAAAAATTGCTTCCGAAATTTCTGTTAAGAAACCATTTTCTCAAGGATTATTTAATAGGAGTTGGGCAAGTCTCGATGCTTATTCTAAGGGGTTTATTAACAAAATTTAACTCATCAATCGCAAATTAATTTTCCTCCTAAAAAAATTTCAACCCAATTCGACAAATTTACAAAATTTTAAGAATATAAAATACATCTATAAATTTTAGAATTGCATACCCTTTTTTAATTTTAGAATTACATATATTTTTTTAAGGTT